>WEKY01004195.1:37931-86709 GCA_013390045.1 Picathartes gymnocephalus | reverse complement strand
AAAAAAAAAAAAAAAATCATAGACATATTTTAAGTACAAGTGATTGATAAGAACTTCCCAGATGTCAAGTGAATGGATTTCTCCCAGGCTTCAGTGTCTGCAGATTGGGCTTGCTCTGAAACCCAGATGTAATATAAATGGCATATAAACAGCTGTGTGGCAACAGCTGCTGTCAGCAATCATAATTAAGCAAGGGGTCTAGGTGCGACATGCGTAACTAATCCTTGGCCTCACCACAGAAATGATTTCCTGTGCGGCAAAACCAGGCAGGCAGTGGTTTACCATGGTAAACAGTACTGAAACACATCATAGATGGTGGCAGAAAGTATAAAAGAATACTGAACTAGAGAATTTAGGGAATAAAAATTGCTTTGTCCTGGGTGAATTTGGACAGAGTATTCAGTTACCTCCTTTTTCCTTGAAGGACCTATCATAAAATCTGTGGTGGTGAGGGTGGGATGCATTATCACCAGCAAAGGAGTAGAAGTAAGTGATGATGAAAGCCTGGCTCAACAGAAAGAGTGCTCCTGACTACATTATTAATATGTTGTCAGGATTGAATGGCTTTCTCAAGGTCCCCCATGGGGAATAAAAAAATACAGCAAAAAAAGACTGGGCCTGGTCCTGTTCAGTTTGTTACACCAAAGCTTTAATCACTACAAAATAACTGTAATTTGGTTTTGTAATTCAGTTATGTATTGAATTTGCAATAGAAACACAGTGAAACTGAAGCAGTTCATAGGCCAATAAGCAAATACGTAATGAGCAAATTCAGGCAAAAAAATAAAATAGAAAAGCTCAGGCAAGCAAGTTTGCTGAGCAGTGTAGAGAGTGACAGAAGAAAACGTGTACATAGAGGTATTGGCTGGAATAGTCTAAAGAGTCTGAGAGTTAACAGCGTTGGTTCTTGCACTGCTTAGTCCCATGAAGGGGCTGGGATGAGATCTCAGCAAAGCATTCCTCATGGGCTTCATTATTGTTTATGAAGATTTAGAATCATACTCAGCAGTTTCCTCTGGAATTTCTGAGAAACTGTTGAAATCAGCTGTGGAGAACAGAGACTTGTCATCCAGTATCACACTAGGCTCCACTGCAGCTGAAGTGAGAGATCTCTTGGTGCTGACCAGCCCACATTGCTTTGCAGGCCAGTCTCCAGACGGTGCCTGTTACAGCAGAGCACCAGGCATCAGATGGCACCAGACAAGCTCTCTCTTTTCTACCAGCTGGCTAAAGAGAGACTTTCTCAGTGGCAAGCTGTCAGGTCAAATCAAGGGAAGGTTCTGGGAATGGAAAACAAGTGGAAACATTTACAGGCAACAACAGTTCAAAGCAGCTTGCTAATAATATAACAACTAGTGGTTTTCTTCAGTGTCTGACTACAAGACACTGTCTGACTACAGTCCCTTGTAGTCAGTGTCTGACTACATAAACTTTTAGATAAGGTAAATGGGGAGAATGGTCCTCCAGGGGGATGTTTGGAATGAAATCATCTTTCTAATCATCTCAGGGAAGAGACAAAACAGGGATTATTAAATAGCTTTTTATAGATCTTGAAAACTAGCCGTATCCCTAGGCTCAGCTGTTTCAGCTAAAGACTTTAAATCAGTCTGCAAGGACTGGGCCAGGCAGCTGAGCTCTCTTCACGTTTATTCCTTTGTGTCACTCTGTTGTTACCCTCTGCTGTATCAGTGCTGGGCAGCCACCAAAGCCTGTCTGTGCCACTTTGGGCAGGCAGACAGTGCTACCAGTCTGGCAGCAGTGGGTTGTGTTTCACCTGCATGTGGCAGAGCACAGGTAATTGTGTTCTGGTGTCCAGAGGTGCTGGTTGGTCAGCTCTGCTGTCTCTCTGGGCTTTTGAGTCCCTTTCTGCTTGCTTAGTGCAGTAGCCCTGCTGAAGCAGAGCTTTAAGTGCTTTTATAACAACGCTCAGCTGGTGGTCTGGGAGGACATTGTGTTCCTCTGCTGCCTCCTGTCACACATGCTGTCTGCTGTCATTTGTCCTGTCATTGTGTACAGCCTTGACACCTCCATCCCTCCCATCAAGAAAAATGGACCATGTCATTTCAGAGCCTGGAACTGTGAGCAACTTGGGAAGAAATGAAACTCTGACCCTATCTTTGAGATGTCAGTGAGTTGCATTACTTCGTTCTGGCCAGGGTGTGCAGTGAAAATCATTCCAACATGTCCTGTACAAGACTTTTCACATATTTATACATTTATAGAAAACAAGCTTTATGTCACAAGCATCCCTATGGGTTTTTTTTTACGCTGGCAGACTCAGATCACACAACTCATTATTTTTAACACACACACAAATATTCACATACTGCATTAATGCCTCTCTTAGAGTTAAAAGAACTCAAAGCATCTGAGCAAACGCCATCATAAAAGCTGCTAACTTACTAACTTATATGTGGCCTAAAAAAACTCAGTGCACCTTTCACCATACACTTTCACTACAGGATTTACTGCAGGACTCAAACCTGCAATTTCTGGGATTTACCACTGGAAGGGACTCAAACCCATTGTTTCTACAAAAGGGGACCCGAAACATCAGAACAACCACCCTGTAATTAGTGTGTTGCTGAGTGTGCTTGGAGCACCCATGGTGCTAACTGTGCCATCATGGCCGAATAGTTATATAACTTTATATGCAGCCTGCAAAAGACTTCTGTTTACTCAATTAGTATGAGCAACATAAAATACAAGCTATATTAGACTTGTTACTATTAATTTTAGCATCTCTCACCTAAAATGGTCCTAGATCAGGAGCAATCTTATCAATTTGTCTAAGTACGTGATAAGAGGGAGTGACAAAAGGGACCCAGATTCTCTTCAGTGGTGCCTAGTGATGACAAGGGGCACCTTGTCATCACCGAAGTGAAATGTGCTGGTCCATCTGAAAACACAAACCCACCTTTTACTGTGAGTGTTGCCAAATTCAGAACAAGTGTCCCAGAGAAGCTGAGTCATCTCCAGCTGTGATGATACTGAAAACCCACATAGCCACAGTCCTCGTCTGCCTGTTCCAGGTGATCCTGCTAAAGCAGGAGTAAACTAGATGATCAAGAGGTCTCTTCTAACCCAAATGATTCCGTAAGAAAAAAAACAAACACCAAGAGAAAAAAAAAAAATGAGTTCACAGTGCAGCAAGGAGGCTGGAATCCAAATCTACTCTCATGTTTGTGTGACACCCTGTGGTGGCAAACTCTCCTACAAACTCTTTAAAAAAATTAATTCATCTGTGCTGATGGCATTGAAGGTGTGAAATAAGGTACTGCTGCAAGCAGTGTCACTCCATGGTGACACGCACTGTGCTTTTCAGAACATTAAAAAACATCCCGCAACTCATTTAGTGGGAGGTGATAAATTGCTCAGGATTAACACACAAGAGTGACAACCTGCTTAGTGGGGGAAGGAGAGAAACAGCCCAAGGAGAAAGAGACACCTTTATTTACAGAATTGAAGTGAGGTCTGAAAGGATGAAGCCACCAGTTGCCTGAGGAGTTATGTTTCTGAGAAAGTGCATTTCAATTCTTACTGGCATAACACTTTCTGAGAAAGAGCTGCTGGGGCCAGTGGGTTTGTGTCAACTGAGCGAGGTCCCTGTTTGCTCTCCATCCAACCCATCTGACCACCTACACACTAGGTCTTTCCCTGATAAAGGCATCTTCCAAATGCTGCAGAGTGCTAGCAGAAGGATATTGGCAGAGGTTGCTATCCTGGCTCTCTGCAGGAGCTAGGGTGAGCCAGAACAAACCAAAAAAAAAGAAAAAAAAGTTTTAAGGTGCAGCTGGCTTTCCCCACACATGGTCCAGGTATGTTTTACTCCAGTCACAGCCATGATTAGTGATGCCCAAGCCAGCTTGACTGCTACAACAACTGGTCAGCACTGTCCAGTGGAGAGACTCACAAGTGTGACTGACACGTTCCTCTTGCAACAAGCCCAGGTATCACCCAGAGCAAACATTAATTTTGCTGTGCCCAGCAACTTCCCTCCATACACACAAGTGATGCCTGGCTTACAGCCACATCAAAGACAATCAGATTCCAAAAAGAATCAACCCTGATGGATCAGTACCATGGTTTTGCCAGCTACATTTTAGTAGCTGTCCTCAGCCAGCCTGATCACCACGTTTCCAACAAGCACAGGCACCCACTGTCACCAATGAACGTTGATCATGCAATGAGTAATAACAGAGCTGCTCTGTTGGCACTGGACTGGGTTTTGCAGTTCCCTCTTTCAGTGACAGGGTGATGGCCAAGCAGACTGTTTCACAGGTGTTCAGTTCTTCCACCGGATTTGCTAAAAGAGAGAACAAGACATGACTAACAGCAATGCTGAACACAGAGCCCTAGGGGCCAACTTAGTGACTCCCAATCCCTGACACGGACAGCTATGGCCAATGCATGCCATTTCTATCAGTATAACCATTCATTCCTACCCTGAATGCAACCCCAAACAAAAGATTAGCTTCCCAGCAGGGACAGAAAGTATCTAGGACAGCCGTGCCCCTACATCTGATCTAGATCTGTTTCTGATGAGAGAGTCTGGAAGAAAAAGTAAGCTTTTCTTACCATGTTGCTGAGAATGCTGTTTATCTTCTCTTCTTCTGCAGAGCCCCGCTCCACCTTGCTTTTATATGCTGACAGCTGGATACGATCCTTTAGATCCCGGTAGGTCTAGATAAAGAGCAAAACCAGCAACCAGCTGAGAGAAAGGGACACTTCCACGGTTAGATGGTGTCCTGCAGATGGGCAACTCTACAACCCCCCATCCAGTTCCGAATACAGAACAATTTCCCAGCACAAATGCTAGGAACTATTCTCCTGGCTCATGGACTTCTACCGGGAACTTTATCATTTTTCCCAGGCCACAGGGATAAACAAACCCCAACAGGTGAATGACAGAAGTGGCACATGGTAGAGGACAGAAAAACTAGAGAGAAAAAGCAGGCCCGTGTCCCATCTCTTCACACAGCAGGAATCTACCTCTATGACAACATCATGGCACTTGTATTTTGTAGCAAGGTTCAGCCGGGTCTCCACGTCTTCCACCAGGCGCACATATTCCTGCAGCACCTGGAAGACACAGCAAAATGTCTCAGCTCCCTTCTGCAGGTATGTCCTGCCTCATTCCCTCACTCCAGTCCCAAAACGCTTCAAAGGTGCTGGTCACAGAGACTTGACCCCTTCCCTAGGGAGGAAGTGACCTCAACAAGACTGCTCAGGATCCCAGACGCTTTGCTTACAAAGCTCAGAATCACAGAATAAGCCACGTTAGAAGGGACCCACAAGGATCACTGAGTCCAACTCCTGTCCCAGCACCAAGAGTCACACCATGGGCCTGAGAACATTGTCGAAATGTTTCTTGAATTCTGTCAGGCTTCATGCTGTGACCACTTCCCTGGGGAGCCTTTTCCAGTGCCCATCCACCCTCTTGGTGAAGAACCTCTTCCCAATATCCAACCTAAACCTTCTCTGACACAATTTCAGGCCACTCCCTTGGGTCCTGTTACTGGTAACCCCTCTTTCCCTCTCAAGGAAGTTGTAGACTGCAATGAGGTTTCCCCTCAGGCTCTTTTTCTTCAGGCTGAAGAGATCAAGTGACCTCAACCCCTCCTCATATGGCTTCTCCTCAAGGCCTTTCACCATCTTCATTGCCCTCCTCTGGACACTCTCTAATAGCTTTATATCCTTCTTATACTGTGGTGCCCAAAACTGCCCCCAGCACTCGAGGTGAGGCCACCCCAGTGCAGAGCAGAGTGGGACAATCCCCTCCCTTGCCTGGCTGGTGATGCTGTGGCCTGATGCACCCCAGGACAGGGTTGGCCCTCCTGGCTGTCGGGGCACTGCTGGCTCAGATTCAATTAGCCAGTGACCAGGATCCATGGTGCTGCTCTCCAGTCTCTCATTCCCCAGTCTGTCCATATATCCAGGGTTGCCCCAACCCAGAGGCAGAATCTGTCACTTTCCCTTGCTGAATTCCATTTGGTTTTGGTGACTGCCCAGTCCTCTAATTTGTTGAGGTCTCTCTGCAGAGCCTCCCTGCCTTCTAGGGAGTCAACAACTCCTCCCAGTTTTGTATCATCTGCAAACTTGCTTAGTATCTCTTCCAGTCATGCATCCAAGTCATTTATGAAGATGTTGAAGAGCACAGGGCCAAGGATGGAGCCTTGTGAAACCTCACTAGTGACCAGCCACCAGACTGATGTCAACCTATTCACTATAATCCTTTATGCCCAACCCATGAACTAGATGCTCACCCATCTCATCACTTGTTTATCCAGCTGTGTCCTGGACATTTTGTCATCCCTATGGATCAGGTTAACCATTGCCACCCAGATTAAGAAAGAGAAAATTTAATGTAGCAAAGAAAGGTGGCAATACACATAGGAAGAGAGTTCCCAGCCAACTTCCAGCTGTCCCTCTTGCAGTCAGAGCTAGGACCCAGCTCTCAGTACCACCCACACCTACTGTTGATGCATGGGTCACTCAGCTGAGCACTGCGCCTACCTGGCAGAGCCAGAAGATTGGCAAGCCTCTCCCACTTCCAGCTAGGAAGCAGTTCACCTGAGGAGTCATTCACACACTAAATCCCAACAAAGAGCAGGACATGAGCAGGGGTTCCTGGCTCACCTGCACAGGAGCATTGTTCCTCTGCAAGATCTCCACCACCCGGTGGAAGCCAATAGGTGCCTTCTTCTTGGTGTAACCCAGCCAGTTCTGAAATGAGAACCAAACCTATGTTAACCCAAAAGGGCAATCCCTCCAGCCTCAAGAAAATGTGTTTATTCTTTCAGTGCTAGCAACATACTCCACAGCCATTACATGCATTCCACAGCAGAGCCCTTTACACAGTGGCTGGGCACAGCCTGGCTGCAATCCCTTTGGTAACAGAGTTCAGAGGCAGCCCCCTTCTCTGATCTTATTGCTGCAGCCAAGCCAGGCCCAGCAGAGGTCTTGGGCAGGGTGAGGAGGAAAGTATTGCAACACCCTGCAGCAGAGGTGCTGGACCCTGCTGAAATAAAACCAGTCTGTCCAGTAACTCCAGAACAAGCCAGCTATCAGTAGCAGACACCAGTACCTGGGACTGTGTCCCCAGCAAGGCTTTCTGCAGCTCACCTTGGTGGTGAGGAGGGCATCCACATCACCCCAGGCTCGCAGCTTGGCACGGGCAGCCAGGGCAGTCAGCACATACTGCTTATCAGGAATCTGCAAGGCAGAAAGCTGCAGTCAGAGCAGTAGCACAGCTCAGAGGGCCTGTGTGGGCTGGACATAAATGGCATCTGCCACAACCCTCAGTACTGTCAGTACTCACACCAACAGCCAGGCAAAGTGGCAAGATGCTGCTGATGCCACGCACAGCACTGCAGAGAGTAGGAAGTGGGGATTTGCAAGTACTGCTGCAGACAGGGTACATCCATTGAAAGTCTCCACATGGCTCCCACTTGCCTTCCTGAGACTCCAGAAGGGCCCTGCTCAAAGGATGTCATGCCCCCCCCCCCCCAGCTCAGTGCTGAGCCCCTCAAATTCCTCCTACTGAGCCCCTTCATTACATACAGTTTATCTGCACGTTTCCAGCTAGTGCTGCCACAACAGGGGAGACTGACGCACCTTAAATGTTTTCTTCAGGTTGGTGGGGCTGCTGAACATTCCCTAGAGAAAGCAGACAAGTCAGTGCAAACTCAGCAGGGCAGGCCACAGAAGGGGTTCAGACATCTGTTATAAGGCATCTGCCTTGCACAGAGTCAAGTAAAAGACTCTTCTAAAGATTTTACTGCTTTTTGCTCATGCCAGTGCCACAGGAGAAAACAGCTGGCAGCAGAGAGCAACTATTCCACCCTATTAGCTCTGTGGTCTGGTTCCCCTACATCCTCAACTGGTACACCTCCAGCACTTCCAAGACCAGTACCATGCACCTCAGCCTCATGGTATTTACAGTGGTTTCCAGGAAGCAACTCCTTGACAAACTGTGCCAGCCTGAATGTCTTGGAGCACAAAAGAAAACTCCAAACTGGTGACAGGGGACAAAGTCTCTCTGAAGGATGAAATATGACCTCTCTTTCCCTTTCTCTCCTTAACATGCCACAGCCTGACCACCCCACATCTTGAGGGCTACAAGGATGAGATGCAATCCTTGTCTTCTGCCACATCATCCTCACCTCAGCCTCTGTGTAGTGGTAGAAACAGGAATAGAAGAGGGTAGTCACTAGTGGCATGTTGAGAATTGAAGCCTTGCGAGGATATTTCCGAAATAGCTCTGACTGCCCAGCCATCTCCAAGCGCCGGTCATTAGCCTGTGGAATCAGGAAAACAAGGTGAACATGAGCCAGGACAACTGCCTGTTTAGCTGTGGGATAGAGACCTAGAGAGAGTGTTGTGACAGCAATGTGCAAGCACAGCCCCAACATGCTATCAAGTCTCAGATCTGGTATTTCACATGTGCCTGGCACAGCAGCCTAGACAGCAATTACAACTACACTAGCCAGGGCAGGCTGGTTAGATTCAAAGTGGTGTAGGCTAGGGACAGCAAGAGATCTCACAGGTAGTCCCAGCCATCTCCTGACCAGCAGAGAAGATTTCATACCTCAATGATGATCTGTCGCTCCAACAGGGTATAATGGTCTTGGATGTGGGAAGTATCCTCAGCTGAAAATGGCAGCCTGGACAGACATGAAGGAAAGAGACGCTGTGACCAGCTCATAAGTACAGAATCCTTCATTTACTTCTAAGCACACTCAGAAGGGGTTTTTTTTTTCTACCAAACAAGCTCCCATTCTTCCCAGCTTGAATGGCTAGTGGGTACTCAAGTTTCTGACCCACTGCCCTCTCCAACTGGCTCTCTCATAGACAGGCTCCAGAGAAAGAAACATTATGTGGCACCTCTCACAGAATAACCTACGGTGGATGCTACCAACTTCCTCAAATGCTCAGACACCCAAACTTTCATCCATTACAATCTGAAGGGTCGATCAGAAAGTCCCTTGAAGCATCTTCCCCCCTGAATAAGCAGCAAAAGCTGCTGGTCTAGTGATCACCACAAATGATTCCTCTCTGGTCTACACTGTATCCACAACATCCCACTCACACTAAGGGAAAACCGACATCAGCTCTCAAACCACAGAAGCCATGGCACTGGCAGAGAGGTCTAATTTTCTTTACTACCACCTTCTGTGAAGAATCCACATCCCTCCCCTGCTTTTGCATTCTTTCTTACCCAATGCAACCTTTCAGAAATTCCCTCCTTTTTTCAACATCCTGGATGTTCAAATGCTCCCGGTACTGAGACAGCTGGAGGGAGAAGAGAAAGAAGCAGTCTGTTCTCATGGATTTGGGAGATACAGTATTCCAGAGGGTGAAATGGGGGTGAAAAGCTTTTGCTTGACTCCCAGACACTCTGCAGCCAGCCTCCCCCTGCACTAAGGGAGCTTATGCTCCTGGGAATACTCACAGCAACTTCCTCAGTTCTGTCTAAGAACCTGCAAAAGGGAATTAGCAAGCATTAACTTGGAGGCAGGCTCCTAGCAATGTGCTCAGCCCTGCCACAAGATGGATCAACAGCCTCACCTGAGCAGATCCAGAAGGAACTTCTGCTCACCCGTCTCTCTGAGGAAATGGATCAGATGGCACAAGGCCACCTGCCGCACCTCCAGCTCCCGAAGCAAGATCTCTGCAGGGGAGAGAGTTTATGTACAGGGTGGGTAAAGTAAGATACCACTACCAAGCAGAGGGAACTTAGCACAGTGCATGGAGTTGAAAGTCATTGGCAGGATTCAACAACCTTATCCCATCTCATATCACAGTTTTGGAGGCTGAAGTACAGAAGAGTCCAGTCACTGAGCTGACAGCTGAATTCACAGCTGTGGGCTACCTCTACAGATTCATTTTCATTCATCCCATCACCACCACCTATCACTGTTTAAAGCTCCTCTCTGGAGCATTTGTGGGCATCACCATCCCCCGCCACCTCCCACATTGAAAAATATGTCATGCTTAGTAAAACTTGCTACAAAAATATTTCATGCTTAGTAAAACAGCAATACCCCAGATGTTCTCTTTGTAACTTACAGCCAGTGAAAGAATTACCCCCTCCATCCTTAACCAAAACACACCATGGAAACCCTGGCCCCAGTCACACTCACCTCTCCTTAGCGTCCGTTTCAGGAATATCAGGACCTGTGAGCACAGAGAGACAGCTCAGAATTAATACAGACAAACAAACAGCAGACTGGTCAAGGCCTAGAGAAGCTTTTGCAAAGGGCCTCTGAAAACACAGCTCTTACAGCACTGAACTTAATTCTGGTACCCACTACACCCAGGACAAGCAGTAAGCCTGGGCCACAGCTGCCTGGATGCTTGCCTAAGCTCCTACTCTGGAGTTTAGATGAGTGAGACCAAAATTTGCAAAGGAAAACCTTTCCATGCAAAATCCAAGGAAATAAAAGACCTGGATGAAGAAAGCTCTGACACAATCCCATTTCCTGTCTGATACTTTTTAAAAGCCAGAAAAACTGGTGAGGCCCCAGATCCTAAATCCCAGGTCCCAAATCTGTGCTGCAATGAGCAGATCAAACCTTGACCTTCAAGAAGTAGTTGCAAAAATCTGTAAGGCTGATGGATCAGATTGCTTGTTATGAACATCAATTAACATTAATTGGGCAGAATGGCAGGAAAGACAGCAGGAATACAGAATTTCCAGTCTTAAGCTTTGACACTCTTCAGTAACTGTTTGGTTTGAACTAAAGAACACCCCTAAGAGTGTTCTAAAGAGTCTTGCAAGACTGGGTGGCCAGCTGACTGCATTCCCACAAGCACTCTCTGTGGGGCCACCCAGAAGTCCCAGCCCTGTATGGCCCCCAGCAGGACTCACAGCTGTAATGACATTCCCATCATGCCCTGCCACAGCTTCATCCAAGAGCACCAGCTTGTCCTGCAGGGAGCGAAATCTCTCTAAAGAGCAGACCTAGAGATAAAACAGGAAGAAGTAGGCATGTGGAACATGAGACAGTCCTCAAGCTGAACCAACCCCCAAGGTATTATTTATTCCTCTCCCATAAACCCTTCACAGTCATGAATAACCGCCCTCCCAATGAGCAGAGAAATTCTCATTTAGCTCACGTGCGACATAATCCCTGGAAATCTGTCCACAGGGGTTGCAGTCAACCCTCATTACTGCCCAGTCTAGGCCAGCAGACAACGTACATTCAGTACAAACACTCTTGTAACAAGACAAAACTTTCCTGTACACCACAAACCACTAGCCCTGACAGGAGGAGGCAACTCTGCAAGCCCCTTTCCACACAGGAGACCAGAAAAGTAGAGTCATAACTCTTTCTCTCATCTTCTTACCCCCCATCTGTGGCCTCTCTCGGCCTTTAGTTCACCTGAGCCTTTGAGGAGACACACACAGAGTAAAACCACAATCTCGGTATGTGTTCACTGCACACTGAGGCAACTGAGAATGAGATTACAGCTCCAGTGAAACCAAGACCATTTCTGTCTTCTTCCCTCCATTTGCCATCAACTGATAGTGGAGATAAAGCCCCACCCCCTCAGATTTTTAAAATAAACCCAGCCCCAGGGAGAAAAAAGGGTAGAAAGGGACACAGCAGTACAGATACCTACTGTCAGAGCCTTGCTGAGGGGATAACTCAAGTAAACAAAGCAACAAAACCCTGAAGTTCTCCTGCTGCTCCTGAGCTAGTGTGATCCCAGCACTGCCACCTGGCAAAGTAACAGACAGGCAGACGACCATCCCTGCTAGGTGTTGTAAGCAACACAGATCCCCTCCTTGCTCCCAGAACAGCCAGGAGCACAGGAAAGCGTAAAGCAGTTTAGGAACCACCTGCCCTCCATCTCTGAGAAGCAGGTGGGAGTGCAAAGTCCTTACCTTGCCCCTCTGCATTCGCCTGACTGTATCTTTGGGGCTCCAGTCACTGCCATAATCCTGCCCAAGAGAAAATAAAGCACTCTTAAGCCTCAGATCATGTCAGCAGTCTCCAAGCTGCTTTCCACTTCTGCTGCATCAGTGATGGCCCACATGTAGCTACTCACACTTCTCATTCAGCTGCTCCAAGGAAGGTGTTAGTAGAATGTGTATGTACATTTTTCAGGTGCAAATGCTGAGCCCTCAGATTCTGCATATGCTGGTGTGGAGGGAAGCTAAAGGGTCATATGTTAACACAGGCTTTCTATTGCCTCAGTAAGGTCTGTCATCATATCCTTTATAAGAAGTGCATTGCATCAGGTTGCCCTCCTTGCCAACTATGTTGCTTTCAGGACAAACAAAATACATGCAAAACAGACTAACCCAAAACTGAAAGGCAAGGAGTCAGTTTCTTGTTACAATTCAGATAGACTTCTGCGGGTGAGCCTTCCACAGCAGCGTGGAGACCACAACAGCCTCAGGCAAGGACCTGGGGAGTCGCACAAGACGAGGACAATGTGACAAGGGCATTGAAGCTTGTAGGAGGGCCATCTTAAGGTAATATGCTACCACTGCTGCAAAGACCAGAATTTTCCCCCTGCAGCAGGCAGACACTATGATCTGAAGCACTGGATAAAAAGTGACTGTGGCCTGAGCCACTCCTTACTCATACACCATAAAGTCATCTAGGTCTCTGTGAGGCACTCAAGCCAGTGGTTGCAATTCAGCTTTCTGCTTCAAGAGGCCCAGAGAAAGGGAGCATCAAGAACCAGCTCTGAGGACACTGAATTTTAAATCCGTTGAAGATTTATTGAAAGCCCAAACCTAAGGAGAAAAGGTCTGACCCAGTCCTATTAAGGGACCTCTGCACATAAGTCTCTCAGATCAATGTACAGCTGAGTGTCAAATATCCTGAGTGTCAGGGCTCCCTTCAGCACCTCTGACCAGAGGCAGCTTTTCAGCCTGTCACTGTCATGACACTCTTCAAAAGCTGCCACTAACTTTCCCTTCTTTGTTCTACCCCACTTACACCACCTGTCTGCATTTAAGAGGCTGTATAATCCTTCTCCTTCCTGTTTCACTGCTTCTGCAGGCCCAGAACACAACAGGGCACACTTGTTCCTCCTTCTGTGCTTTGAGGAAATGCTGTCTGTTAGGTTGTGTCATTAATGGCTAATTGACAAAATACATCAAATGGGGAGGGATCAGATGGCCACAGACAGGTGGACCATGAACCCTAGCAGCTCAAGGATGCAAGTGCCAGCTACTGGAGGAGACTGAGGTCTGGGATTCAGCTACAAAACAAACCAGATATCTAAGACCAGCTACTAGAGGGACCCATAGAATGTGCATATGTTCCACTAGTGGAATTGGTCAGAGAGAAAGGAAGCTCAGGATCAAGCCTGAGTGTTTTCTCTATGTATCTATTCATAAAGGCGTTGGTTCTGTCTGTGTTAATCCATGCAGGCAGCTGTGTTAGTATTGTATATGTCTGTATCAGCAGGGAATATATGCTCAGTCCTGTTACTGGCTGGACCTAAGGACACAGAACCACAATCTTACACCTAGTAAAAGGAATCTACCCAGTCCCAAAATCCTCTAGATCCTCCAACACCTATCACTGCATGTCTGGTAGACAAACATTCCTGCCAATTGGAACTCTGCCTCTGCACAACTCCCTCTGTGCTGTGCCAGTGATTCGTGAACAGGAAATTTCAAAACTTCCACATGTAAAAAAATGTAATGTGACCCAGCATGAAAGCAGCTTACAGACAAAGCACTATTTTGAAATCCTTTCCATAAAGACTGGTGGGCTATTCATTAAAAGGAGTAACCAAAACCAAGACCCCCAGCAAAGCTCCATACTTTTGAGCAAAAGCAGAGAACGCCTAAATTACTGCAAGGCTGCATTGCCCTCTTCTGTTTGAAGCAGGAATTTATCACTTCCCAGGAAACCAGTTGAGTAGGAAGTTCACTAATCTTGGCATACAACAAGCACAGGCTGCTCACCTTGTACTCAGCTTTCGGTCTGCGCAGCTCTGGGGCATAGTTTTTAACTCCTGTGTCAGTAAGGGCTGACAGGGAAAGGCACAGATGAGTAGCACATAAAAATCCCCACTCACATCCACTTCCAAACCCCATCCCTTTCTTGGTTTTCATGGCAGAAGACTCAAACTTAAGCACCAAATGGCAATACAGCAGTGCTCTAAAACAATGTTGCCAGTTGTTCGTAAGTGACTACCCCAAATCATCATGCCAATTCTTTAATTTCTTTGAGAAAAGAACCACCCATGATTGAAGTTTTAGACAGCACATGATTCAGTTTCCCTTTTTGCATCGTAAGGCAGATGACACTTCCCTTTTTTTTGGAAACGCTTTGTTTCATGTAAATATGCACCCCTCCCAAAATGAGGCAGGGACCCAAAACTTACCATCTGAAAGGGACTGGAAACTTGGGAGTTTGTTTCGTCCTGAAATAAAAACACTGATGAGACACTGTCCCTTCACCAGCAACATCTCTTGCACAGGAAACATAAGCCTAGACAGCAAGCCAGCTTACTGCAGCTATGCCACTGTAGAACGAGCCACTCTATACAGTGACTCACGCTACACCAGCACAGATGGGGGTCACTTGCTTACATTCTAAGGCGTTGAAGTTGTCTGTGGCATCACAAACCATATCACATTTCATCCCTATCTGCTCTCTTGGTGCTGAGGCCAGGAGAGATTAGAGCCTGAATTCACTCATCTACCTGCAGAGCAGAGGCTTAAGCACATAGCACTGCAGCACAGGCCATGGCAACACAGACAGCTCCATCCACCAGGGCTGCAATTTGGATGCCTTTCTTCATCACTTTATTGTCAAAGTTGAGAGTGAAAAAACACCCCAAAGAGAGGCAAAGTAAAAGCTGTTTTGTTATCTGGCTGTGAGAGAACAGAGCTGAACTCTTGCAAGCCGTGTATGTTTGCCCACGGCCTGCTGCACAGCTCCCCCTGTAACCAGCTACGCTGCCACTGCTGCTACCATGTGTTTGCTGAACCAACACCAACAGCAGCCAGCTGAGCGCCAAGTAAAGGATAGTCAATCTGTCTTCTCCACAGAACTGAAAATCAAATGAAGGCTACATGGGTCAAGCCAGTCCCTTTGCAGCCTGATCTCTTCCACCAACCAAATGTATTGCTACACAGTGCTGTGCTCTACCTTGCTGTTCTTTGGAACCTGGATTTTAAGAAGCCCCTTCCCACTCCACAAAAGCATGTGATCTACTGCACAAGACAACCTTCAATTTCTGACCAGTGAGCAACACGCTTCCACCCTGAGAAGAGACTGGAGCTTCTCTGTCTTGCAATACACTTCAGATAAAACAATTTAGGTAAGATAACACAACTTCCCCTTGACAGTCTTAAGGGAGAACACATTTGTCAATATGGCATATAATAAACCTCACCTTTGAACAGGCTGCTTAGGGAGTAGGAAGAAGCTTGTTTGGGAAGAGCAGCATAGGAGGAAGAACCCTTCTGTAGGCTGGAGTCTCGGCCATCCAGGGAACTAGTGCTGCCAGAGGCTGTCTCTTTGATTGACCAAGAGATACCTGTGTGCAGACAGAGGTCATTTTTACCAAGAAAGAGCCTGTAAAGAATGATCTTCTGGCATGGCAGAAACATTACCAAATGTGTGCTGATCAGTTCTGCACTAGCACATCTTGGTAAGTCTGACCCGCAGCACTAAGTAGACGCAGGGCATTTTTCCATGCAGAATCCCAGTGTCATGTAATGCTGCTTGTTAAGCAGTGCCATGTTGTCCTCCAGAAAGGGCTGGTTTCAGCAACATTGTACAGCTGGTATAAAGAAGCCTTTGGGTGATCCATATGTAAATTTTCATGGTTTGACACTAGCTAGCAAGTGTCACATATTCTGTGGGTCGTGAACTCAAAAGCACAGCACACAGCATTGTGTGTGGGCCATGAGCTTGCTCCTATCATCACTAGAAATGCATCTGCTTAACGTTTACAGCTCCCTTTCAAGTGTAAGAGTCATTCTATAAACACACATTAAACCTTGGATTATCTGCTTAAAGTGCTATGGGGTCAAAACACAGAAACTTTAAATAGTGCCTTTTCAGGCAGTGGTGTGAAGGAAATGATCACCTAGAATCTCACAGGCCACCTGAGCATGATGAGTATCAATCCATAACCTCCAAAATACCTGCTTTGAGCTTGGCTATATATTAGAAAAAACACAGTGAATTCCCTCCACTTGTCTTCACTCCTCTTTTTTACACAATTTGGGCTTCTGCTCACTCTCTTTTCAGAGGATCTGCTCAGGTAAATCAAGCAGTTCACAATGTGACCTGGGAGACTAGAATCAGATTAGATATGCAAGATTAGATAGCAAATAATACACCTGACCTAAGTGACTTGACTTAAGCAGCAATTTTAAAGCCCCTCTGTCTCAAGGATAATTTGCAGTACTTCTGCACTTACTTCCCACAGGTTCTCCACTCCAGCTGACCCTCTCGAGGTCGTCGTCATCATCATCAACAATATCCCGAAGGCTGTTCACTGCCCGTTTGGATTCCTTCAGCTACACACGAAAGAGTGAGCTTGCATAAGAACCATCAGAATTGCAGAATGCACTTCGTTTCCTATTACTATCAAACAATCTCCTAAAGAATTTTGAATACACCTTCTTCAGCCTCCATTGCTTCTTCTCGGGATGGTATTTTAGTCCTGAAGCTGTTCAGCATAGTAGCCCTTCCTCACCATTGGGAACGCCAAGGACACCTATAGGGACACTAACAGCTCAACCAGCGGGAGATGCAGCTTGGTGCACGGGCGAGGAACCACGTCCTAATGAGATTTCAGACTGGCTACTGTGGGGGGACAGACGGGAGACCTTGCCTCTCCAGTGGGCAAGAGGTGATAATCCATCTACAGAACACCAGCTCTCTGCGATGTGCAGAGCGGAGGCCTGGGCTGCGACGGCTACGGGGGCCCTCCCGGCGAGGGTGTTTCCCCGACAGTTCCGGGGTCGGAACCTCCCTACCTGCGAGAGCTCGTCATCCTCATCGTCGAAGGTGAAGGCCCGGAACTTGGAGCTGTGCCAGTACTCCTCCTCGTCCGCCCGCACCCTGCTCATCTGCAACGGCACCGCGCGGCTGCCTCAGCTGAGGGAGGGAGCGGCTGCCTCGGGGGCATCACCACCACCCCCGCCCCTGGTCCTGGTCCTGGTCCTGGTCCTGGTCCTGGTCCTGGTCCCGGCCCCACCACCTCCGGCCCCTCTCTCACCTCGCTGCCCCTCCCGCGCCAGCAGCACCGCCCCCACGGTAGGATAGGGCAGGGCGGGGCGGTGCAGCCGC
This sequence comes from Picathartes gymnocephalus, assembly GCA_013390045.1. NCBI lineage: Eukaryota > Metazoa > Chordata > Aves > Passeriformes > Picathartidae > Picathartes > Picathartes gymnocephalus. The sequence goes on along the minus strand of WEKY01004195.1, from coordinate 69,421 downwards.
GCGCGGGACACGCCGGGACATGTAGTTCTCCCGCTGGGTGCGGCGCGGCCGCTCCTCGTTCACGCACTACGAGTCCCGGCGTGCCCCGCGGGCCGCATGGACGTGCCTTCGGATTACCGGTCCCAGCGGGCCGCGAGTGCGGCGGTGAGGTGTCTGGGCTGGCAGCCTGGATCGCGGCTCTGGGAACTGTGGGCTGACTCCGGGTGCTGTGGGACGGGACGGGACGGGACGGGACGGGACGGGAGCGCCAGCCCCAGCTCCCGTTGCTGGCGGCGCGGTGGAACCAATTAGCCGGTCGGAACCAATAAGCCGGGATCGCGCCGCGGGGGCGTGCCGGAAGGGCCCGCGCCGGGCGGAAGGCGGGAGGCGGTGCGGCGGTTCTAGCAGCTTCCACGGGCGCTCGGAGCGGAGGCGGCAATCCCGGTCCCGATGGCCAAGTGGGGGGAGGGAGACCCGCGCTGGATCGTGGAGCAGCGGGCGGACGCCACGAACGTCAACAACTGGCACTGGTGAGCTGCTCCCAGACCCGCCCAGGAGGCCCCGGGCCGGAGGGGGCTGCGCGGCCGGAGTCGTGGGCAGAGGGGCCGCCTCCCGTCCCCTCCTGGCGGACTGGTGCTGAGGCGGGCGTGTCAGGGCTGAGCCCCCGGCTCCGTGCGTGTGTAGGGGAGTGCCCGAGCCGAGGTGTGCCGGGGGAATGCGTGGAGGTGTCCTGGGGAAGAAATCTGTGTTTGTTTGTGCTGAAGCGAGGCAGGGAGACAAGATTGGGGAACTCTGGATAGTCCCAATATGCACTGTCCCGGATTGTCACCCCGCTTGATTTTCCTGCAGGACGGAGAGGGACGCCTCCAACTGGTCCACGGAGCGGCTGAAAGCTCTCCTCCTACCTGTCAGGGTGGAGAGTGAGGAAGGGGCATGTGAAGTGACAGAAGTGAGCAAACTGGATGGAGAGGCCTCCATTAACAACCGCAAAGGGAAACTTATCTTCTTCTATGAGTGGGCTATCAAGCTGGCGTGGACTGGTGAGTGATGTGCACCCCTCCTGTTTCAAGGTCAGATTAATGTGTAGTATCAAGGGTAAGGATATTTATCTCATTTGGGAAATAAAAATAAAGGGAAGTGTTGTATTTTTATACAAGTTTGCTTTGACAACAATCAGAGTAAGAGAGGTTGATCTGAACAATATAATTGTAATTGCAGGCACTTCAAAGACAGGAGTGAAGTACAAAGGTTATGTGGAGATTCCTAATCTCTCGGATGAAAATGACATAGATGAAGTTGAGGTAAGCACAGCTGGATGTATGGAGTATTCTGACAGGAATACTCACAGCATTAATCTTTCCTTTGCTGTTAACCTTTCTTAGAACATTTGTGTAGAATTTTTTACTGCTAGAGACCGCTTAAATTAATAGAATAAAGAATGATTTGGGTTGGATGAGATCTTTAAAGGTCACCTATTATCAACCTCTCAGCCATGAGCAAGGACATCTGTCACTAGACCAGGTTACTCAGAGCTCCATCCAGCCTGGTCTTGAACACCTCCAGGGATGGAGCATCCACAAAGTCTCTGGGCAGCCTGTTGCAGTGCCTCACCACCTTTAGAGTAAAGAATCTCCTTCTAATTTTTAATCTAAATCTACCCTCTTTCAGCTTAAAATTGTTATCTTTCATTCTGTCACTAGACTCCCTGATAGAGAGTCACTCCCCCATCATGTTGTATCTTTATTAAGTTAATTCCTGTCTTCTAGATGCAAGAGCTCTGTAGCACAAGAAGGTATTTAGGCACACATGTACAGTACTGTAGGCTGAGAGAGATCAAGTGAAAGATGAATAAAACTGCAGGGCTGTTTATGAACGTTTAGCCAAAGTCTGTGATGTTGAACTGAGTAATAAAAGAACCATGCACATTTGTCCTTGTTAATCAATGCTTGTCTTTTTTTTTTTTTGTTTAGATCCTTGTCAGCCTTGCTAAAGATGAGCCTGACACTAACTTGAAGACCCTAATGAAGCAAGAGGGTGCAAAGAAAATTAGAGATGCAATGAAAACTTACATCAGCACTCTCAAAACAGGTATGTAACTGAGAGGGAGAAGTGTTATAGGAACCCATATGGACTAATTCTAAAGAAGGGATGGGGATAAAGAGAGGAGTTGCTTACTCCATCTCAACAGAAAGGTGTCAGAGCAATAACAGTAACTTTTCTTTATTTTTGGAAATTGTTAGGATTTGGGAAGAAGCATTTCTGGCTCTAGATAGTATAGCACAGCTGAGAAAGATTGGTTTTGGTGATAACAGAGTAATAAACAGTATTTTTGAATTTATGTTTTAAAACTGAGAATGCCCTTCATGTCCTGAAGCTCAGCTGTAGAGAACATTAAAGCCAGTAAAATGTGTTGGTTACCCCAGTGACACAGTCACTGCCTGTGGCACAATCTGGCCTTCAGTTTACTTACTCCCTTGGAAGGTGATATCTTCTCCAGTTTGTGGCTTGGGGTTTTTTTTTCTCTCTTGCCACACTGGTAAGGACATCTAGTGTTACTTGGATTTTAGAATAAGTGATGTCTGGAAATTGCTCTGTAGGTTTTGTTGGTGTCTTTTAATGAGCTGTCTCAGCATCTAGATCAAAGTTGTTTTTTTTTTAAAGTTAAATCGGAGTCCAGCAGTTGGACTTAAATCAATGTGCTTTGGTTGAGTTTGACTGTCCTCTCAAATACAGGCTGGGAATGCTGCAGTTGCTTTTTACATCCATTTACCCATATTACACTACATGTTCTAGATATGCTGGGTGCAAACCACAGCTGATTGCTATTTTTCCAGGATCAAATTTCTGTACTCTTGGGGCTTTTTTCAGGCACTGTAGTGTTCAAGCTGGGAGATGCAGTCACCCAGTGAAAGATAAGAATGCTAATCAGGAAAAACTGTATGATCTTGTGGGCTGCAATAAATGAGAGTAAGTGGGAACCAAGTATTTCAGGATACAGGTTTATGCACATATGATAAAATTCTGCTTTCTAATGAAATTTTGGAATGGATGTATTAGAGTATTTCTAATGGAATGCTCTGAGCAGATGAAGAGTTAAAAAAATGACAAAATGCTGTATAATTGGTAAAAGCAGAAGTAACTGAGCTGGAGAAAAAGCAAATGTAATTCTGAACGAGGCTGAAGGTTCTGATGGAGTTACGAAAGTGTTAGTGCTGCTGGAGAGGGTGCTGGTGAGGCCTTGCCTGGGTTTCCATGTGTAGTCCTGGCATCTGGTGTCAATAAATCAAAGAGGGAGTTAGAAATTATTGTTGTTTACTGCAGTGATACAAGAAATGAGGAGCCAGCGTGAAAAGAAATGGAAAAGCTTGGTTTGGTGTGTCTAGGCCAGCAAGGTAAAATTTTTTGAGATGTGATTGCAATTTATATTAGAGAGTGAGAGAAGAAAAAAGCTACATAAGCCTAAGGCTAACCAACATTAATGTGAGAGCAGTGTGTGGAAGATGCTATGTCTAGGCTGCCAAGAGGAGGTAAGTTCCTAATTGTTAGTGTAGGCAGGTTCTGACAGGGCCTTTGGTGGAGAGTAGTTGGGGAAATAATTATTTGCTTGTAAAACGAGGCCTGTTTACTTTTTCTAAAAACTGTTTCAAGTCATGGATGCTAGCAAAAGCAACAGGGAAACCAGGAAGCCCTTTTGGATTGTGTATTTCAAAGTACAGTCAGAAGATTTACTTGATCTTTTATTGGTTTCATGGGCACATTCCTGTCTTTCCAGAATTCACCCAGGGCATGATTTTGCCCACAGTGAATGGTGAACATACGGAAACAGCACCTCAGGTGGCTCCTAAAGCAGAAGACCGCAAGGTAAGCAAAACCCTGCAAACATGCTTTGGGATCAGTGAAGAAAGGTACATTGTATTAGATTCTGGGACTTACAGGACCAACCTATGTTGTGTATAGAATATATACATTCAAGAACTGGCAATCTGTGGGACAGGTGTGACTGCTTCCATTGGCAGCACATGATGTTTCTTCCAAGCAAAGTGATAAGTCTGCTTTTTACATTTAAGTATGGTTTTATCTAATTGCATCTTTACCAAGAGCCTTTGTTTTTCGCCTTGAATATGTGAACCATTTGTTGATTTTTGGTTTGGGTTTTTTTTCTTTGTGAAAAAAAGTGTGTATGTGTTTGTTTTCCTTGTTGTTTTGTTAGACGGCTGCCAGGAGCAGTACTGCCACATCGCAGTCCAAACCCATAGGAGTCAAGATCCCTACCTGTAAGATCAGTTTGAGGGACACCTTCTTAACATCTCCTGAGGAGCTCTACCGGGTATTTGTTACTCAGGAGGTAATGCCTGCCTTGTTCTGAGAGTTGTTCTTTGCATATAGGCGGCTCTTTCTAATAAGCTTTTTAAGAAGTTCTGTAGGACACTCACAATCCATGAGAATCGAGTAAGAAAGCTGTTCTGCAGAGTAGTTGTTGAAAGCTTGTGTGTGCATCTTTTCACATAGCTGACAAGGGGGGATTAATGCCAACCAGAAGCAAGTTCCAGACTGCTGTCAGCATCTATTTGTAGGTGTATCCCTTACTGTATGTGGCCAGATCACTTGAGATTTACAGTTGTGTGCATCTGGTTTGTTTTTGTTTTTTCCTTTTAAGGTTAGGTGCAAAAGCATGCTTTGGAAATAGCTTCCACTTTTATGCATGCTATTATATAGTTTAGGATGAGAGAGCACCATTATATCATTATTTAAACATGATCTTAGTCTTTCGTTTCTCCTGTTTTGATAGGAAAAATGGAAAAGCAATGACTATTTTTTCTCAGAACTAGGTTTCATTAAGAAATCAACAAAATAAATCAATGTGTGACTCAGAACACTGCATAGCACTAGAAAGCTGGAGGGTCTTTTCCTTGGGCAGGTGAAATGTTGCTGTAGTGGCTAAAAACTTGCTTTTCTGGCCAGGGCAGGGGTTTTGTCTTTTGCTGAAGGACTAAACACCGTTGACTTACCTTCTCTTCCAGAACTTTTGTAGCTGGGTGGGAGGCAACAAGTTTGCAGGAGGATAATGTCAAGTAATACAGGTCTGCTCCTGACTTCTTTTCAGATGGTCCAAGCTTTCACCCACGCACAAGCCACCTTGGAGGCCGATAAAGGAGGCAAGTTTCAGTTGCTGGATGGCAGTGTCACAGGAGAGTTTGTTGACCTAGTAAGTACTAACTAATTCAGGTGTGTCTTGCTCAGAGGCAGCACTGTTATCAGGCTGTAACATTTTATCAGTTCTGTTACAATGCTTCTGTTAGCTAACTGTGGGGTTCTACCTGGTGCCCAATAATTTCTGTGGCCATTGAAGCATTCCTAGTAGTATGGATTAATGCATGGCACTTCAGTCTGGGGAGAAAATGTAGCTTCCAGTCATAGATCTCCCCTGTCTTTGTGTGATTTTACTTATCAGGGGTTGGAGGAGTGTTAAAGGTAGTAACTGACCCTTTTTCCCTTTGGCTCAATTGCCACTAAAGTCTTCTGGACAGGGACTGTGTCTCAGTGTTCGAGGCTGTACTATTGCATACCTTCCTAGGAGGGGATTGAAAAGAAAAGGATACTTAAAATCTCTTTCCCTTTGTGTGTTTCTCAAGGGATCTCTAAGGCATCATTCCTATCAACACAATTCTAGATGTTCTCTATTAGATTGCAGGATTTACAAAAAATTACTTCTCAGTCTTTGTCTCCCTTTTCAAGGTTCCTGAGAAGCAACTTGTTATGAAATGGAGATTTAAATCTTGGCCAGCTGGTAAGTAGTCCAGAAATGGACTATGGTATTACTGCCCTTGCCTGTCTTTGAAGGATACCCGTTTGCCACACTTTATTGTGGCTTTGTGATCAGGGAGCACACGGTGTTCTGGAAGCTGTTCCAGTGCTATCCCAGCTTCCTATCCCACATTATTATCTCTACATCTTCAGCCACTGTGTAGAGCAGTGACCAGGTAGGAAGGATGAAGTAGCTGCTTGTGCAGCTGTCGCTGCAACTGCTTCAAACCGCAGGAAGAGGGAGCTCTCCCCTAGCTGTGTTTCTAGGGAAGGCCTACAGCTGCCCAAGTAGATCCTCTGGGAAGGACCTCGAAGAGTCTTTTAAGTGGTGCCCTGTGTGAAAGGAGGGGCAGAGCAGCCCCTGCGGGCTGTATGTATTGTACTACACACTGCTGACAGATTTGCTTTGGTTCCCCTAGGGCACTTTGCAACCATTACCTTGAACTTCAATGACAAAGGTGGTGAGACGGAGGTGTGCTTGGAAGGCAAGGGCATTCCTGCCAGTGAGGAAGAAAGAACAAAGCAAGGCTGGCAGCGCTACTACTTCGAGGGCATTAAACAGACATTTGGTTATGGCGCCCGCTTGTTTTAATACCGGTTGCTGGGAGGCTCTGCCTGAAGACTCTGCCACATGGACTGATAAATTTCTCACCTGTTCCTTTCTAATCTTGGCCCTGCCGCAGAGTAAAGTGGGATGACAGGTGATGAGGAAGGCCATGGAGCAGCACCACTTTCAGTCCCTCACTGCTTTGTGCATGTCTTGTGCTGCAGGGGATTCTCTTACATGTACATACTTCTATTGCTAAATAAACCTAACTTAAAAAAACACTGTGGAATTTGTGTCCTCAAATCGGCTTGAGTTCAAAGGGTTGGGCAATAGGCTGAGGGAGGGATCTGGAAAAATACCGATCAATGAGGATTGCTGATGCCAATGTGATTTACTCCTCACTTCTGGGGGAGTAGAGAGCATGAGCTTGATGCAGTTTTTAGTCTGAGCAGCTGCTCATTTTCTCTTTGCTTTTGATCCGCCACTAGTAAATGTTTCAAACCTTTCCCATTTGAAGGGATGTGTGATCCTGTTCAAGCTGTACCTCTCCATATCCCCTTCAACACAGTCATTTCTTTCCCTTCCACTAGTCTGGTCTACAAGAACGACAATCATGCAAACCAGTGCTAGGATAACTCCCACCTACAGAATGGTTCTAGAAGGTTGTGGAGTTGGTTTTTTTTCCTTTTTAAAATCTGAATGGTATGTGGTAACTCTTCAATAGAGGAGACAGGAAAAAAACTTTAGTGCCTCTTTAAAAAAGACCCTGAATGTAGTTGTTGGAGTGTGCTTTTAAACTACAAAGAGCATTCTGCCTGTTCTCACTACTCAAAAGTGCTGAAATACTAAAAGGTTATGATAAAGTGTGTACAAAGAGACATCAAGAATGCAGCATGGAATTAAATTCTGTAGTGTGTACTCATCCCTGAGCTGACCTGTGAGAGCAAAGGAAGTTGTACAAAGAGGCAGCTGTAGTTACAGTAGAGCTGCCCTGTGCCATGCAGGGTTGTCTTCCCTAAAGCACTGTCTGGCTGGGAAAATGGATGCAGGTATTTTGCCAGGATTTTTGTGCACAGATGAACTACTGTATGCACCTAGTAGGCTGTGGGGGGGCAGGTAATGTGATGGAGGCACACTGATCTCACTGTACAGCATGTATGCTTAGTTTTCTGTTTGGAAATCCTGGACAGAAACATGGGAAACCTTAAACAGCTGGGCTAGCAAGTGAGTTCACAGCCAAAAATTTGGTAAAAGAAAAAATTATTTAAAAACTGAAAAAAATGAGCTTGCTCTAAGTCAACTAGAGACAAATGTGACAGCTGAATTGCAATGTCCTTGCTGTGCTTCGGCAGCTGTGCCGCAGTAGCAGTGCTCGCCTGCTGCAGGCTCTGCTGGCACAGCTGGGCCAGGGCAGCAGAAGGAAAGCCCTGCTAATCACCTGCTGCTGGAAGGTTAGGAAGTGGGACAGGAAGGCAACTGAAGTGGAATTTTAATTGCCTTCCTTTCATCACAAGCAGGGTTTACTTCAGGCATCCTGCTGCTACTCTAATAGGACACACTTTGGCCTCGGCCAGCAACCCCCATGCACGGGGCTCACGGACTCACAGCTTTGCTTGGAGGCCATTTGAGGGCTCTTCCAGCAAAAGTGACTACCCTGAGGTATGCTGGTGCTTCCCCTGCTGGCTCCCTGCCCCGCAGGCTGGAAATCACCATCCTCCCAGCAGCAGAACAGGCTGTGTAATGTAGCTGTGCCTTGGCTGCTGTTCACACGTGAATCTCTTGGACTAAGCCGGCAGCAAAGGAAAGCTTGTGCTAAAAGGCCAGGCTGTGCACTCAGGCAGAGCGTGCCAAGCTGCGCCAGCTCCAACGGGGCACAGCAATGGTAATTAAGGCCTTACACCACTTCAGACTTGGTGAAGGAGATCTGAGCCTTTAGTCATCCTAGAGAAGGTCGCTGCACTACATCTGCCTGCTGCCAGCAGACCCACACTCCTTCAGCTACAGCTGACCTCCGGTGCAGCTACACGATGCTAATGAGAAACCTCAGACCTTTGCTTTACTTGCAAGTGTCAGGAGACAGTCACAGTTGAGTACTCCTTTAGCTGTTTGGGGAAGGGAGGGATGTGTAAGATCAGGGAGAAAAGCAAGGTTCAGTATACTCTGGCCCAAAGGCTCTTTGAGACTCTGACATAGGATAAGAGGAAAAGTCTTGTGAATTGAAAAAAACAAAAGTTAAAAAACCAGAAAGTGAATTTTTCACTTTTTTGAGACTGTAGGCAATGCTCTATAGAATAGTTTTATTAGTAAATAAGGGAAGGCCTAATAAAGCTGTAATGAATCCAGTGCATTTTGGTATAGAAGATACTATAATTGGTAACCTAAAAGTAAAAAAAAAAAAATTACATTACCACTGGTAGTGTAAAAGACAAGTTTAGGAGACAAGTTTAGGATCAAAAATGATCTTGACCAAGTGGAAAGTGGGGTCAGCAGGACTACAGCTGAAAACCTGCAGCGTGTTGGGATTTGGTTTTTTTCTGCTCCAGAGGTGTGCCACCAGCACAGAAGACTAATGTGGCCACACAGTGGGGTGTGTCCCTTCACAGGCCATAACAGGGGTGTCTGAAAGAACAGTTCTGTCTCTAGAACTACAGTTTTAACTCAAGATCCACAACCACACCTTGCCCTTTCCTAGGTTCATACCAGGCATTGCAGTTCAGGCCTGCTGCACAGGCTTCGGCTAAACTCCCCTGGCATTACCATTCTCTGTCTTCTCCTTGCAGAGGAGATCCTTCTGGGCCCAGCTGGGCTTTTTGTGTGCTTTCCAAGAGGCGGATTCTTGGAGTTGGAGCCCTGAAAAAAATCAGACAGGTAATGGGATCTCTGTTGCTGTAAACATGTTCCTACAAAATCTCACGTTTATCCCTGAGAGATGAGCTTTACTCACCCCACTTGTGCCCCAGCAGTACCTGGGCACAGCTCCTTCTGTGTGCAGACAAACACCACTGCATGCTGGATGCCAGGGGACTAGTCCAGCTCAGCTCCAGTCCAGGCTGGCAGACTAAGACAACTCAACAGCAACTGGTCAAGAAGTTTTGTGTTCAAAGCAGCAGACAAAAGTGCAGCTTAAGACTGCCACAGACTATGATTTCAGGTGACATCTCCAGGTCTTCAGCACCTGCAGAATTAGGGCAGGAATTCTTCCTGCTTCCATCCTCTGGCTGTGGGATTTCTATATCCCAGGGGTTTTGCAGCAGGGCTCTTTATCCAACACACCGAGGACCTTGTTGCAGAGGATAAAAGCGCATTAGGCATGTTATATACACACCAGTAACTGCTGTTCCCCCTGGCTTGGGCTCCATGCAACAGTGTTTTTGGTGTTACAGAAGGCCAGCAGGAATCTCCTAGCATCCTTCACTGAGAGGAGCCACCTGCTCCCCCCAAGCAGGGACCAGCAATGGTGCCAGGCAACTGTGAATCAGAGTTCCATGCTGGAGTAGCAGATAACCCTTGACAGATGTGCAGCCAGCACAAAGCAAAAGCAGCAAGAGAGAAGGAGGGGAAACAGCTGGAAACAGCAAGAGCTTGGAAGTGTTTATGATTTACACACTAAATTAACACCAACAAAAAGTTGTGATCCCTGGAAAGCTTTGCAAATCCCCCTGCTATAATTAGCTGTTGGCTCTAGAGGTGGTTTGCCAAACCAGTTTTACAGCTGGGATGATGCTGGGGTTTTTTTTCCCCTGCTTCCATGCTCAGTACCCCTGCTTAAAGTGATGTGCTGGACAATCAGCCAGTATCCAGCTCTGGCCAGGCTGACCATGGAATACAGCCTGAGATCAGGACTGGGGCACAGGCAGTGCATTTGCTTCTCAGCACTGACCCTGATGGCTTCCCTCTCTGTAAGCAGAATTTCACATATCCCATGGGCTCCAGATAGTCTTTCTTCCCTGTGACTTTTGCAGCCAGACAACTTCAAATGCAAATCTTAAGGGAAGGGAGCAAAGCCACCAGGACCCCAACTGGGGTGGGAAGCCAAGACATACAGTGTTAAACATAGTATCATCCCTCTCAACCAAAATAAATAGCAACATATGCTGTCACAACTGAATGACATCAGCATGATATATACATATATAAAGTGCTTTATTGCAGCATCAGATTAAAGAATTCTTCTCTGTGAAATTTTGTAGGAATAAAAGACATTATATATATATATTATATATTAAAAAAACACAATAAACTTAAGGGGTGAAAGCGTAAAGATTCATCACTTAAATAGCAGTGGGCTGGACAGAATCTTTGACAGAATATAAAAATAAACACTTGCTTAATGTCTACTTTTCTCACGGTGTTCTGCAAAGCCTCCCGGTGTGTAAGGTGCTTGTATGAGGAACAACAGTGCTTGTTTCTCATGCTCCAGTTTGTGCCAGTATTGTCCAAACCACAGAGGCAGCAAAGCAGAACAGCTACTCGGCTCTCAACTAGCTTCTGTGGGGGCTGTGGGGAACGGGGGGTATCAATGCAAGAAATTTTTCTACTTGCCCTTGGACAAGAACTCCAGTTATTATAGAAATTACAGGTTTTTTTCTGGGGGCTAGACTGGTTGACATAGCCAGTGTAAAGAGGAGGAGGACAAAAATCCTGGGTAACACTCTTACTGTAAGAGCATTTCCTTAGAGAGCAGCCAATCTAACAAACAAGTTGGCTGAGCTTTTGCAAGTCTTCTTCAAGAACGTAGAAGTCCCGCTTCCATGCGTGAGCCCAATACTGAACACTAGGCACGTTCAACAGGAGGTTGCTTTAAAGAAGTTTGCACTGATGGTAAATAAACTCTGGGAGTCTGATGATGTTAATGATGGCATATGGTATGGGAGTGGAAATATGCTCTGCTGAATGACTGCAGTTAACAAGCTCATCCTTCCATGGCTTCAGCTGCTCAATTTGTTTGCTTCCATGTCACTTGCTGAGGCTCCCTGGCTCCCAGAACCAAGTCACCAGATCACTGTCACCCCCTCCTGACCACCTCTATACGACTGACCTCTTTGCCAGAAACTAGCAAGTGAATGACCATCTGGGCTACAGAACATGTAGTGATCATGAAAATTTTCCAGGGTCTAGGTCTCCATCCATGGTTATCTGTTTCTCTTCCTTCTCACTGTTTACACAACACTGGTCATCTCAGACTACATGCCTGTTGGGAAATGAATGACGTCTGGCTGTATTTTGATAGAACCCATATCCAGAGTCTAAGGATACAAGGGTGTAATAATAGTTGAGTAAGAAAAATTCAGTGATAACTTCATTAATACTTTTGTTTTACCAGCTACGAAGTCTTATGTATGGATGACCGAGGATGCAATATTCTATCAGTAACCAAGGCAAATGGATCAACATACACTCAACAAAGAGGCCCCCAGAAAGACTCCCCAAACAGCTTTCAGACCAAGGATATTCACTGAGGCTGGAGAAAGCTCCTGTAAGAAGGACAGACAGCACAGGATGGTCAACTAAGGACCTCTGCAACCAGCTTTTTGGTTCAACACTGCCCTGCAGAAGTACACAGACTAGCTCGTTGCCTTGCATGAAAGCTCTAGTGTAGAAATGACTCCATTCTTCTTTATGTGCGCTTCACTTTTATTTCCCCTGATGCATAAAATTTGTTAAATAAAAGCTATAAATTTTCTGCCAGTTCAGCAGCTGAATGTCCAGGGACAAAGGTGCTCAGCCTAGTTTCTCTGCAGAAAAGCTTCCAAAATACAGTGGGAGACACTGCCATGAACTGTGAAAAGCTGAATAAAACCCAGGCAAGACCAAAGTGACAACAGAGAGCATTACGATCCCAGATCTGTGGACACCAGGTATTGACATTATTAGCACGTGTGCCTCTGGAGCCACACTTGTGAGCCCGGTCCAGAAGCAAGCCTGAGGGGTCCATGGCTCTGTTTGTCTGGGCTGCCTCCCAGTGGGGACGTGGGCAGACTCAGCATGGAGCAGGGCCTAGCTTGACTCAGTGCTTTTTGCTCCTCACCAGCAACAGCATGAGCAGTGGCCAAGGTGCCTCCTGCCCCGGGCAGGGCTGTGAGTGGGAAACACAGGACTTTCTTTCAGGCTGTGCCACAGGTGCTCCTGTGATCTCTGGTGCAGGGCTAGTGCTGTGACTTGCACAGATGCTACTACCCTGTTGCCCCAAGCACCAAGGCAGAGGGGCTGAAATGCACACAGGTGCTGACCTCTTCTGAGACTCACCTACATAGCTTCAGCAGCCAAAACCCTGGTGGCAAGGCAAGCTTGCCAAGGAAGCCCAGGCAGCCAGTCTCCTCCTGCCCCACAGCCCCCTCTTTCCCTGCTCCTTCCTAGCCGTGCACGCACAAACCCAAGGATGGGGGAGGCCCTGCTCTGTATATGTGGCTGGGACAGCCCTGCACGCTCTAGGAAGACCTACTCCCAGTTTCAGATATAAACCAGCGTGTGCCAAGGCAGGTGTACAGACAAGAGCAGGCAGCCATGCCTGCAGCAGCTCCTCAGATGTGGCGTGAAGCCTGAAGCCAGCAGGAGCTGAGCCCACTTCATCCTGTGCTCTGCTTTCAGTCTGTGTTGAAAGGTCATAGAGAATAAAAGCAGACGGGAGCAGCCCCTTGTTCCCTTTACGCCTCCCAGCCCCTGCTGCTCTCCACATGCCAGGCCAGGAGCCCTGAACTGCAGGACTGCCCTGGGTGGCAGGGCAGGGACTGCACCACAATAACCTTCAGCACCCTCAGAAATTGGAGCGGGGCTGAGACACCCTTCTGATGATGCATCCTCCCCGTTTTGCCTGGCACCACTGAGAAGCCCATGAGCAGGGTCAGGGCTGGCCAGGCTGCGCAGGGGTGCAAGCCAGTGGTGGTCGTGGCACCTTTGAGAGTGGCTGTGGCTAGTACTCCTTGGCCTCCTGCAGCTGGGACAGGTACTCCTCCTCGGTGGGGTTGTCAGCACACCGTTGCCCGTTGTTGGGGGGCCGGACGGCGTGATACCGGCTCCAGTCACCCTTGCAAAGGATCCAGGGTAGCATGTCCACCTTGTAGTGCAGCTCCGGGGAGAACTCGGTGCTGATGAGGTTGGGGACGCCAGCCCCCTTGCCGCGGGTGATGAGGCGGGTGTGCTCATCATAGCAGCAGTGCTGGGCAGCCAGGGTGGTGCTGTCAAGGGAGAGCATGGAGCGCAGGCAGAAGCGTGCCGTCGGCTTGTAGATGTCCAGGCGCTCCTTGGGGCCGCTGGCATCCCGCCATCGGAAGCTCTTGCCCTGCTGCTCATCCCGCAGGTTGACGGCACTGTAGACAGCCTCCAGCGGGTAGGAGCAGGGGCAGCTGGGGAGGTCTGTCAGGACCTTGCTCAGGTACTTGGTGAGGAAGTCGCTCTTGCAGTTCAGCCACTTCTCACAGCTGTCCACCTCTGGGGGGAGGGTACCAAAAGGGTGAGGGCAGGCACATTCTGCACCCCACTTTACCCAGCTGCCATTTGCCTGAAGCCACGCCAACACCACCAGTGGAGCCTGCAAACACCAGGCAGGAGCAGCCAGGCTCTTGGGATGAGCTGGAACCAGGCTCCACCCCCGAGGAAGGGACAGAGGAAAGGGGTTTTGTGCTGGGGCCAGGCTGGCAACATTCCCTCACGGGAGAGGGCATGTGGCAGGCTGGCCTCAGCCACAGAAACACAAAGCAGGACTGTGTTGTACCAGGGCTGTGGAAGCAATTGGGTTTCCCAGCATGACCACTGAAGCCTGTACATGGTAGGGGTTTGGGTGACTTTGGTGTGGGCATCAGACACAGGACCCCTTGGCAGAGCCCTCCCCACCAGCCAGCTACGACCCTCCCACAGTCTGTCACTGAAGCCCCCAGTGCAAAGCAGAGGCAGAGGCTGACCTGAGTTGAACAGCTCTGTGGTGTTGTTGCTTTTGAAAGGTGTCTCCTCTGTGGGGAAGACCATCTCTCCTTCTGCTCCTTGAGACACACAAAAAAAACCAAAACAAAGAGCCTGGTTGAACACCAGGAGGAATGGTGGTTTTTACCCTCTGTATGCACACCAGACGCCATCCATCTCGCAGTCCCTGCCACTTATTTGGTAACATGGCCCTGTGTTTCGAAGGAAGGGCCAGCAGCAAGACTGGCCCAACAGACCTGTCTGAGTCTGTTAGTTATGTAAATCCCAGTGAACAGAGGTGGCTCTCTGTATGCCTCAGGAGAGGATTTCAAGCTCCCAATGTGAGAGAGGTGCAAGAAGCCACACACCAAACCTGACACCAGCTCTACTACCCCTGGGCCCCACACAACTGCCTGAGGAGCCATGAAGCTTAATCATAACTTCTTTGTGGAAACACAGCCCCATGGCCATTAGCCCTGATCACATTAAACATAACTAGTTCTTGAAGCATGAGCAATGCCCAGCCTGCAGCAGTGGGGGACCAGCCCACATCAAAGTCAGACAGTACCCAAGGACTGATATGGCCAGGGGCTCACCAGGGCAGTGTGTCAGATCGCAGGTCCTCGACTCTGTCGCTGTGCAGGCATAGCCACAGGACCGGGTCCTCTTCTGGTTGCCACTGCCACAGGTGATGCTGCAAGGGGACCATGGGCTCCACTCCTCCTCATCTTCATAGTCTGTGCACAGCAGGGAAGAAGCAGAGAGTGATGGACCTCAGCAAAGCTTTAGCAGTGAGGGAGACAACAGCCACCTGGGGCCTCCCTCTGCTCTGCCTCCATCCCTGAACAGGGACAGTGCTGCCTGGGGCACACAGAGGTGCCCAGCCACACAATGCCAACAGCCAACCCCATCCTGCCTGCCAGCCCCAGGGAAGCAGCCCTGAGCAAAGGCTCTCATTCTCACAGCTTTGCTCCCAGTCATACCAACGCAAACAGGTATCACTGCCCATCCCCACATGGGCCAGCACACGGGCCATGATGCTGAACATCATGTATTAGCAAAGGTTGGCTGGTTTTGGAGTCACAGCCAGGACGCTGGAGGAGGGAGCTGCTGTGCTGCCCTGGCCCATCTGCCCACTAGAATCTGCCACCTAGCTCTCTTCAGCTCCTCTCTTGGGGGGCACCTGGGTCTGTGTAACAGGCTTCTGGCACTGATGTCACTACAGGGACCTGAATCAATGGCAGCAGCACTTGTCATTAAATATTTACACTGTATGTGTCATCGGAGCATGCCTTCGCTAGAGCCCATGCTCCGGTGTGATTACATGCAAGGACAATTCCCGCTGGGACACGGGCATGTCTGACTGCTGGCAGCCCCAGCTGAGTGCTGGCCTTGCTCCCTGGCATGCTTGCTTATTTTGTAAGCAGGAGCTGAGCAGCTGTGTGCTGTGATCCCTGGTGCAGGGCTGCGGGCCAGGCAGGACAGGGGAGGGCATTGCTGCACGTGCCAAGAGAACTCACCGTAATTATATTTTTCCTTGAAGATCCAGTTCTTCTGCCCAGGCCATCGCTGGTCCCAGTTACCTCCTATTCCACTAAGCATGGACTCCTCCTCCTCCTCATAGTCTGCTGTGTAATCTTCCTCTTCATCATCATCCTCTTCTTCTTCCTCCCTGTCCCCTACATCCAGGTTGTCATCCTCTTCCCCCTCCTCTTCATCTTCCTCCTCCTCCCCCTCAGCAGGGTCAGTGTATTCCCAGAAGAGGGGCCAGAAGAGGTCCTTATGAGACAACCACTCAGAGGATGTCAGAGACCAGTCATTGCTTGTCTCCTTCAACAAGTCCATCTCCATCTCAGCCTGAGGATCATCCACCACTTCAATGGTCACCTGGTGGGCAGATATGTGGCAAGCCACATCACAAGGAGCACAGTCCTTGGACAGACCTACAAGACCATGCACTGGTTCCCAGCCCGAGAGGCCAGAGACACTCTGAGCTGTAGGACTGTATGAGAAGCACAAATGGTCTCTCCTCATCCAGAAGGACTGAGCAGGGACAGAGTGGGAAGCACAGGGTGGCTGGTGGTCACCCACAGGGGCCAACACCACCCTCAGAAACTGAGGTCACCCACGTTAGGAGGGTTTATTCCTGCTCTGTGAAGAGGGGCTGGAGGGGCCAGGGAAAAGGCTGTGAGCAAACTCCTCAGTCGAGGAGCTTCTCCCTGCCAGCTATCTGCAGTTGGTAATCACCAAGAAAACAGGTGACAGTGGTCACACACACTGTTCATGAGATCTTTTCTCTTAAGGAATCAAATGAGGCTGGAAAGCACCACTTTCACCACAGCACTCACCCACATCCCCCCCGTGGCCTTTCCAGACCCACTCCCCACCTGGATGTTGGGGTTCTGGGCACTCAGGTCCACGTTGGCCAGCCCCGGCAAGTTCTGCAGGTCCAGCATGAAGGGCAGGCTCTCCTCCCGGCCTGCACCGCTGGGCTGGGGCAGCGCTGGGCTCCTGGCAGCCTGCTGGGCCAGCCCCCTGCGCCTGTGCCGCCGCGGGCCAGCCTGCCCGCTCCGCCTCAGCCCCCGCGCCTTGCCCGACGGCGGCAGCTCCTCGTCCCCCGCCGAACGGGGGTTGGATGATGCTGAGACCTGTGGAGGGAAGAGCCAGAGAGAACATCTCTTGAGGGAGGCAGCTCAGGGCAGGGAGCAAACCACTGCCCAGCAAAAATGGGTCTGGTCTCCTGCCCCAAACAGCTCCTCCACCCCATCTTATTGCAGCATCAGGATAGCAATTAACATGTTAATCAATCAAGTTAATACCAAGTGCCCAGTGCTGTGCCAGTGCTCAGTTCTGCTGCACCTGAACCTACAGGTCTATTCAGACTGGTACTTCCCAACACCATGACCACCCTCTCTGCACCCCTCTGCTGCCCCATTGCCCATCTCGCCTGGCTTTCCACTTATGACTCTTCCTTTTTGCTATTTCTGAGTCCCTGGAAATGGGTTAACAGCAAGGCTTGCTTCTGGCCACAGAATTACCACAGGTCATGTTTAATAATTTTATATATTTATATTAAAAATTTGCAACCAGGGTTTTATGACAAAGGGGAAAACCTCACCCAAATAAATGGTTCTGAGGTATTGGTATTAGGGCAGATGACTTCAAGCAATACAGGTTTAATTGAGATTTCTGATGGTGCCCAAAGGCTACCACAAAGACAGAAACAAATTGCTGGTAGATATAACCCAGCTACCTTTAGCTCTTTGGGAAAGGGAAGATGCCCAGCCCAAACAAGCCAACAAACTCGCTTGCGAGTGCTGCCGATGGCTCTAAGTGCTGGTGCCACTCCAGGGGCACAGCCCTCCAGTCGCAGGAG
The DNA here is from genome assembly GCA_013390045.1 of Picathartes gymnocephalus. NCBI lineage: Eukaryota > Metazoa > Chordata > Aves > Passeriformes > Picathartidae > Picathartes > Picathartes gymnocephalus. Next base: position 51,818 of record WEKY01004195.1, on the reverse strand, counting down.
GAGCAGGGGCAGCAGACAGGGAGCCTTGCCGGGTAGGCAGCAGCACCAGCCATCGGGGGCCAGGGCGGCGGCCAGCAAACGCTGCCAAATGACTGCGCTTGCACCGCGTTCCCACGTTCCTTGTCCCGCACTCGGTGCGCCCTGGCACGAAAGAGCGTGACTCCAGGGGCCAGCAGGCTCCAGCGTGCCCGAGAAACCCGAGATGGGAACAACTGGCAAAGTCCCCCGCCGAGGCAGGGCGTCCTTGGGAAGGTCTGCAGGGCCCGGCAGCTCAAGGCCGGGAGCAGAGGTGCCCGAACTCTCAGCATCTCTGCCAGCGGCTGCCTATTTCTGGCTGCCCAGCTGAAACCCCCTTTTGTTCCCAAGCTCTCACCCTTCGCGTCAGCCCAGTCGAGAGCCGTGGGATTAACGAAGAGCATGGAGTGCCCCCTCTCCACGGCGCCGGGCGGGGGGGACGCAGAAGGGCATTTCTACCTGCAATTAGAGCCAGATGGTTCGGAGAAGGACTCCCCTCCCTTTCATCCTGATCACTGGAGCACTTCAAAGGCAGCTGGAGCCTAGCCAGACTCTCATGAGCGCACACAGCCCATCCCCAGCCCTGTCCCTGCACATCAAAGCCCACGATCCCTCCATCCCCGGGGGAGGGAAAAGAGCAGCAGGGACGCCGCTGGTCCCTTGGCTGCTGCCCAGAGCAGGCTGAACGCAGGGAAGGGCCGGTGACAGATTTCACCAGATGGGCCTGGAGGAGAGAGGGCCGAAGAGAGGAGAGAACTCGTGCTGCTCAGAGAGAGCATTTGGGGCTTGACTCTCTCCCTGGCCAGAAGGACTCCTGTGGCACTGCTCTAGCAAACCTGAGCAGAAAGACCCCCCTGCATACACCTTCCCCTCCCAGTTCCCTCTGACCCCATCCAAACCACAATGGTTTTGGGAAGGATGCATGGGAATGATGCCTGGCTCTGTCTCAGCCTATTTCCCAGTGCCTTAGCCCCTTGCTAGGTCTCCTGTCATGTTCCAGAAGTCCTTGAAAAGGAGCCTAGGTGGAACAAAAACAGTAAGGGGGGCTGAGCAGGCAAACCTAGCCATGTCCCATTGTTGGTTGCATGACACTGCCTGCTGGTGCTGGGTTTGCTGCCAGCTGCACACGCCCAACACAACCCCCGCACAAGACACTGACAACAGCCCTGCAAGGCTGGCCTTCCTGCCTAATTTGCAAAGAGTTTATTGGGCCGGGTAAACTCATTTCACACACAACCCAAATTTAATACACATGGAAAGTGAGGTTTCCTCTAGCAACAAGATCTGAGCTCACCCAAGGACACCAGAGCAAGCAAGCCAGGAATAGAATCAAAGTCTCCAAATTTACACTCAGTGCCTAATTCAGATTTTACGCCCAAACAAGCTCAAGAAATTCAGAGCACTGTTCCCACAGGGAAAACGTAGAACTGCTCCAGGGTAACTGGCTGCAAGAGTATTGCAGGGCAAACAGAACACCCTAAGCTCCCAGATAGATGCTCTGGTGGCATAAGGACGACAGGGGTGGCCACCCTGGATGGCCGAGAGCCCTTCAGCAATGGTCACTACAATGTACCACCCAACGCTTCCCTCCTGTTGGCATCTGCATCGATCTGAAGCTTTGCTGGGTTAAAATTTGTCCCTGCATCAGATGTCCCTCCCGTGTAGGGCTCAGTACCCTGCCCCAAACAATCAATCCATGGATTTAACAAGCTCTTAGGAGGCCCAGTGCTCCCTCCCAGTCAGAGAATCCATGGCATCAGATGTGTCTTCTCCGAGTCATCAAGGGTCCTCTGACCACCACACAAGCAGCTGCCCTTGAGGTTTGCACTGCTGCTGCGCGACACCCACCCTCTCCTCTGCACTGTCCAAGGAGCAGCTGGATCAAGCCATCAAGCCTGGAGCTAAGCCACTGCAGTGGGCTAAGGGAAGATTTTGCTGTAGAGCACAGGAGAAAGCCTGCAAACCACTGCAGAGCTAGTCATCAGCAGCTCCCTTCTCCTTCTACCACCATGGAAGAGCACTTGCCACCATCCCAGAGAAGCAGAGTGCAGTGCTGGGAAGCCACCAATGTCTTGCAGCTGAGCTCCAGCCTTCTCCTGCAACCAGCCAGCAGCAAGCAACGGAAAAAGCTGAACAAGGAATTGCCACAGCTGCTCCTGTTTACACTTGGCATATCCTACCTGGCTGGGAATAAGGGTTCCCAGAGCAGGAACCTGAGAGAAACTCTGGGGCAGCACTCAGGAAAAGAGCATGTACATTCCATTTGTGAAGATCATGTTTTGACTGCAGGCTATAAGCAGGATCACACCCTACCAGCCCAGGAGCCCTTCCCACATAGCCCAGGCTGTCCCACGTGTAGGACTGACCATTGAAACACCTTGAGGCACAAGCTTAGGAGAGATGTTTGGAAGGGGAAGTAACTCATTAGCAATTCACCCTAGTGTCATGCCTACTTTGTACCTAACACAGGCAACAAGGTGTGTGGAAAAGGTGTGGGAAAAGGCCACACATCATTGCTCTAGAGACTAAAGGGTGACATTTTTCCATTTCTAGTCCATACATCTCTATTAGAATTGCTTGGAAATCTGCAGATGATGAAGAGAGCAGCCACAAAAACATTTCAAGGGATGGAAAGACTTTTCCAGTGAAAGACTTGTACAATCCAATTTGTTTGTCATGCTGAAAAAAGAAAGCAATGACTTAGTTTTCCAGTTCTTTAAGGCAGTAATCCATCAGGCACCAGAGACTCTATAATCCAGAACAGAAACACATAATAGGAAGCGACGTGCCCAAGTCAAAGCCAAACAAATTTAACTGAGGAATAAGGATCATGTTTTTAGTGCTATAGGTAATTAACCACAGGAACAATTAACAAGAAAAGTGACAATTTCTCTTGTGGAGACTGTCAAACCCACATCACTGGGCTCAACACATGAGTACTGCAACTCCACTAGGGAAGAAATTCAAGGCTCTAGTAATTTCTTCTGCTCTTAAAATTTGTCATTTTACTAGAAAAGTCTGTAAGGCTTTGAGCTAAATCTGGGTTAAGGAAGCAAATGACAAATGTTCATGTGCTGCAGCTCTTACCGTTAGAGACATGACATTTCAGATCCTACCACAGTTTAAAACCTGAAAACATCAGCAGACAAGTTCCTGTGATGCACTACACTCTGGCAACCAGCTATACCACCACACTGCCACTTACACAACCACAGGTACTTGTCCCTCCAGCACGTTCTTCAGCAACTCTGCAGTCGTTGTAAGTTGCCAGAGCGTCCAACAGCAGTGCTCTTTGTAACTACATACACTGCTGAGCAGAGCTTCCCCTCATCGTGGGGTTAAACCAATCCAAGCACATTTGACAAACTCCCCTGGCAGTGAAGCACTGCTAGAGCTTGTGCTTCAGCAGCCAGTGGAGCAACAAAGTCACCAGCATAAGACAAGCTCAGAGGATGCAGCTTCTACCCACACCTATCCCAAGCCAATTATCGAGCACATAAACTCATTCAACTTGAACCAAAGAAACCTGTGCACACAGCAGTCGGATCAGAGGCAACGTTCAGGCTGTGCTTTGGGCTTGTTAACACCGCAGTGAAGAAAATGACGTATTTGCTAAAGGCCGGTATCACACTGAGCTATAATTATAAAGAATGGGGGCTTTTGTGGCTTAATCATTACTGCTTGTGTTAGGTTTCCTTTGAACAATTTTACCATGCTGTATTGAAACAAGAAACCACCAGAAGAACTATTGATCTTTTCCTGAACAGACGTTCCTTCTCTTTCCCCTAAGCCCTCTCCAACATTATTTTAAAATCTGTCCTGCAGTCTGTTGCAAACTTGCCCACTTATGGATTAGTCAAGTACAGTTTTTTTCTTTTAACCATAAAATTTTTCTTTTTATATTTACCTAAATGAGCTGCAAGGATCTGGAGAAAGTATTAAAAAAAATTATCTTTGGACTTAAACTGGACAGGACAGGAACAATTCCAGAGCAGGATTTTACTATAAAGCTGTACTATAAAGCTATAGAAGTAGAGAAGGTTGGTTGGTTGCATTAGAAGGAAGCCCAGCATGTCTGGGGTTAGGTCTAGGGCTGCAGTTTGTAGAAAGGCTCATGACAATTTTTGCTGGTGGGATGGGAAGAAAGAGAGGTTTTCCTAGTGCTAACAGATAACACTGTTATCTCTTTAAAATAAAGTAAGGTTGAACAGCAGGGTAATCACCAGGAACAAATGCAGTGTGCCATGACGCCTCCCTCCCATAGTATATGCTTTCTCCTCTATGAGGCACTGCTCAAATAAAGGGCTTTTTTAGCCCAGCCAGCTGAAACCACCACAGTCTCCTGAGGGCTGTAGTTTGATCCTCCTGGCTCATAACCCATCCACCAGCACATAACCTGTCTACTGGCAGTCTTTCAGCCAGATGGAAAATCCATGGGAGGCACATTAGGCAGGTGACCTCTGCCACCCATCAGCTCATCACCCACTTAAGGGATTTCCCAGGGCCGTGACAGAGCACAGAAGCTTCTAGAGGTGTCAAGAGCTGGGTGGGTACCTATGAGATAACAGGGAAGGCAAACATGCCACTCAGGTCCTGTTACTGTCTGTGAGACCTTCTGAGCCACAGTCATCAGATACAACACATTTAGACTTACAGGCAGGTGGCTTATCAGGAGCTATCACTCAGGATTTTGACATAGGAGCTCTGGAAGATCTCCCAGAGGTAATTTAAAGAAGTTAACACCTCCAGTTGCCTCCCTCTTCTTGTGCCCTGGGTTACACTCCTGCCTGCAAAGGGGCTGTGGCACAGGTGAAGAGCAGAATTGAGACTTCCCAAATGCTGTACTATCCAGTCCACCTCAGGATCAACTTACATGGGTACTGGGAGGGGGGGGTTATTGGTTTGTTTTGGTTGGTTTGTTCTTTTCTTTTAATAAAGACTCCCTTTAGGTTTTAGGAGAGTTCTACAAGTGCTCATGGAACAGACAAGGCACTTGGTTATCGTGCTTACGTGGGCAGATCCTGTTTATGACAGACCAGCAGGAGCCAGCAGCAAACTGTGGGCTGTGCAGATAATTATTATGCCCTCATGATTATAATTTTCATGCAGTTATCAAAATACTTTAGATCATATGGTATCACTTTCTTTTCTAACTAGCTTCATCCCAACTGTCTTGGGTAGGGAGCGGCAGGAGGCAGCATCAAAGGCTTCCTCATGTTTCATATTTATTTTCATGTCTCACAGTTGCAACAACTGTAATCTCAAAACTCTTTCCAAGGTCGGTGACTCAGTTGCCCCTGAGGCAGAGCCAGCCCTGGAGCAGAAGACACCACGGCACAGAGAAGCAGCAGCACACAGTACCATGAGGAGCAAGGACACAGCCTAGCTGACTTTGTGCAAGAGCAAAAATAAGGAGGTTGTCCAGGCTACTGAGAATGCTCCTCACCGTGGATCCCGTTGGCACAGACCATCTTCTCTCACGGCAGTTGGCTCTCCTGTAGGTGTGCTCATGAGTAACTTGTCCATGGAATCCTCACTTCCCTGATCCCTTGTGACACAAGGAGGAAAAGGAGTAGCCTTGTAGCCTTTCACCTCATCACTCCAAGCTGTAGTCTTCCTCATGCAGATCACGGTCATTTCACTGGCAGATGCTTCTCTACCATAAACATCTTCTCCCTCTAACACTGAGACAAATTTCTTTGTCTGCAAAAGTCCCATTTTGCAGACAAAAAAAATGACATGCTCCTCAGGTAGCCTGTGGCAAGGCCAGGAATACATGGGGGTCTCCCATGTGGTACTTGGAGAAGACTCTCAGAAGGTTGACCACAGCTCAGTTTCTCCTCCCCACCTGCCCCGAAGGAAGGACTGGTCTGCTTTCTACACAGATGAACCACACAGGCCTCATAGTGGAGAAGCTGGAGCATAAAGTTGGCACCACTGATACGTCCCAGCGCAGCAGATGGGGCTGTCCTCGCATCAGAGACTCTGCCCAAGGGCACAGGTCCCAAGGGCCAATTCTTGATGGGTGATGCCTGCTGCAAGGACACGAGCTGGTGGCAAGGCACCTATTACTTGAAGACCCTGAGACTTCTGCTGCAGTCATGGGTATGGGAGCAAGGCCCTCGCAGAGACTGACTGCATGGAGAAGTCCCCCAGAGAGATAGACACACACCCACACCCTGCGGCGCTCTCCGGCAAATGCTCCTGCTAGGGCACGTGGTTTCTGTTAACATAGTTGAGTAGTAATACACATAAGCTCCTAGTGCATCAGAGGGAGTTGCTGCTAACTTGTTCCAGCTCTAAACCCCACGTGCTTCACTAACCATTAACTTGTTCCAGCTAATGATCTGCATTTGCTAGTCTGCACACTGTAACTCTCCCACTGCTCCAGCTGCTGCTTCCTTGCCTGCCATAGCCCAGGCAAAGCGAAGAAAACCCCAAATACCGCAAAGCAAGTGTAGAAACTGACAGGACCAGACCAAAGCCAGCCTCCCCCTGCCTGCTAGAAGAGGTGAGGGAGGGGATCACAGGGCAGGAGGGAGTGCAGGGGGAACCTGCTCCCCTTGTCCCACGCAGGGTGCACAGGCTGCCCCTCCATGCAAGCAGTGGGGCAAGGAATGCAGCCAACCAAACAAATGCAAATCCATCAGGGATCCCTTCAGGGACAGACAAAATGGGCACCTGAGACAGACTTGGAGCATCTCCATGTCCTCCCCGCACAGGACGGGATCCAGGAAGGGATGCTGCACCTTGTCCTCCTGAAGGGGCAAAGCTGGGATGACCCTGAGCCAGCAGCCCCTGCCCTAGGTCCTTGGCTGCAGGTCCCCAGCCTGGGGTCAAGCTCAACTCCCCTTCCCAGCCAGCTTTGATTTTTAAGGAGCTGGCAGCATTAGGATGTAACAAAACCCCACTGTCTCCAGGGGGGAAGGTGTTGGCAACTGCACACATGAACACATCTGTACAACACCTAGTCTCAATGGAGGCGCTGCGTGGCACGGCACAGTGCAGCTGGAATTCCCTGTGATTTTAGCTGCTGTGGGAATGGCTGCAGGTGAAGGGGAGGGCAGGGAGGACAGCAGGAGGGAGTGCCAAAGTGGTAAGGAAGAGAGGACATCACAGGGAGGCAAAGAGATGTCGATTTTCCACATCGGGCACCTCCTGCGGCACCTCCAGGCCATCCAGCAAACACTGCCTCCTCAGCCAGCAGGTGCCTGGGGGCTGAGCTGTTGGGAAAGAGCCGGGGCTGCCTTGCTCACCCTGGCTAGGGCTGCCAAGGCTGGGATGGAAGGTGGCTCACCTGAAGGGCACTGTACCCAAGCCATGTGCCAGCCTCCTATTGAGCTTGCATGGTAGCGTCTCCCTTAGTTTGGGACATGCTCCCACCACACCTGCCTTGCAGCCCAAGTCCTGAGTGCTAGATAAGACCCTGACAGACCAGGCTGACCATCAGCTCCTAATCCAAGATAAACCCACGCCTCACCATCTCTTTCCAGCGGGCATGGGTGTTTCCTGGCCATCTGCAGCCAGGTCTCTACCCTGTGCCTGTCTTTTGGTGCCAGGGGACAGCAGAAGGCAGCAATTTACTGCATTTTGTTCCCTTTGAAGTTATATCCTCACCCTGGAGACTAAACCAACCTGAACCCCAAGAAGCATTGGTGCCCTTCATGCCAAGGGCCACCTAGGACTCAGAGGCAGGTAGGTCACCATATTTTTGGTGTCTTCATCTCATAAGTACTGAGATGAAATTACATCTCAAAACGGCTTCTCAGACAAGCCCCCGGAGCCCCACACAGAAAGAAACTGAAGAATGAACTGAATGAAGCAACGGAACTGCTTGGAAGCAACACCATGCAGGCTGACTTACAGCCGGCCACATAAAAGCATCAGGCTGCCCAATGAAGGTTCCTTGCAAAAACATTCTACCAAAACAAACAAACAAACAAATAGTCCTTACACTGCACTTCTGCAAGCTTCTGTCTGAAACAAATTTTATTCAACACTGAAAAATGCTGCAATCTCTTCCTTGCTCCAGAACAGGATACAAAACCTGAGCCTCTGGCTGATAACATTTCTTTTGAAGGAGCTGGACAGCACAGGTACACCTTGCTGGCCTGTCTACAGCTCAGACTGTCCTCAGGCTTCCCTAAGGGAAGTATCAGGCTTCTTGTTTTGAGGATTATTCTGAGAGGAAGAGTACTTATTGGTACTGTGGATCTGTGCACTCCCTACCCCTAAGACACTGACGAGAGGAAAGCAGGAATTACTCTCTAGTACACTCCCTCTATCACCCCACTGGTCTGGGAAGGATCATGGCTGGAGGCAGGATGAGTCCCACAGCTTGCCTGTCTTTGAGGAAAGGGTCTGCACGAGTTGGACAATTTTGGGGACCCAGAGAGAGTGCAGGGCAATACCCTGTGAGGCGATTTATGCCTAATCTCTTCCCCTTACATGTGCCTTTTACAGGAACCCCTTTGATTGTAACAATAGGAATGCAGCAGACCTATTTGTGCAGTGAAAATGGAAGAAGCCCCCTTGTTGGGCAGCTTCCCTACACCCGGCTCTCCTTTGTTTCTGCTGCTGTCTCAGCCCCAGGGCGGGAGGGTTTTCAACTGTGTTGACTAAGATAATTTGGCACTTCTCAAAAGGAAATTTGCTACAAAGGGCGAAGTACCTCCCTGTGCATAAAGAGCCCCTTTCAGAGCGGAAGGATGCTTCAATGAACGTTTTGTAGCCACAAATCCGACCTCCGCCAAGGACAAAGCCAGGGACAAGAACTCTTAATTGCTGAAGAAATGAAAAGGTAAAAAGCACATCCTCAGGCAAAATGACTCTGCTACTGACACAGCCCGCAGTGGCGGCGGGGATCTGGCTGTGCAGGCAGCCAGCACCGACCCAGCTGCCCGCTCGTACCGCAGCTGGGCCCTCCCGAGGAGGCGGCAGCCCGGCAAGGAGCTCCCCGCAGGGCAGACGTGGGTGGCAACAAGCTGGACATCCACAGCAGGACGAGACGCCTCTAGGGAAACTGAGATGCTCTTCTTGGCCAGAGCCCTAGAGGAGTCAAGAGGGAGCAAGAGCTGGGGTTGGGGAAGGCACAGGGCAGGCTCCCGCAGACCTCTGTGCAGCCCATCACCCCAGTGGTCTCCCCAAACCAAAGTGTCTAGGCTACACTAGGGCTCCCAAAGGACAGGGCTACCCCGACTTACAGCCTCCCAACAAAATCCACTCAAGCCCAGCTGATCCTGCTTTTCCTGTAACACTTCTTTTATCTAGTACAGCCACACCACGTCCTTGGAGCTCCTTTGCTCTCTCTCACTGGTATCTCCGGCCAGGCATCACATCACTGCTATACATTTAATTCTTAAGCACTCACATGCCCTTATGCACAGGGCAGGTTGATTTAAATCAAGACTGCTACCAATCAGTTTTACAAGTAGTTTCCCATCGCTCTTCTCACTGCCTGGTTTAACCAGGAAATAATGTGTAGTGTTGTTACTTGTTTCCTTATTTCTCAGGGGCCAGGAGCCAGTCATATCAGGTGCTGCACAAACCCACTGATTTGCAGCCAACTCAGCCTTTAGGCTATGCTTGATATTTCTTTTGTTGCCTTCCATTATCTCTTATCGCAGATGCCAGATTTGCTATGCTCACAGTCTCAGACCAGGGGAAATCCAACAGCAAGTTCAAGCCTGGATCTGTCTGTCCCCTGCCCCAGCCCTGCAGTAACACCCCTGGGTGCTTTGGGGAGTTTGCTGACGTTGCTCTTGGGCTCCTCTCTTTGCAGTGGTTCCCTCCTGCAAAAGAGCACCCACCAAGCCCACCAGGGCTGGACTGGGTGGCTTGGACCCTCCATAAAACAGCGTTGGCTTGCTCTGCCTCACCCTGTCAGTGCCGGGATGCTCCAACACCCCCATCACCATTCTTGCTGGCACTGTTATTCCTATGCACAACTACTGAGGCCCTTGGGTCGGTTCATGCAGATTTAATCACTCCTAACATTTACATTTGTAGCATATTAGGACTGTGGCTATTTTCTGTTTACCAGAAGAGCACCGGAACTGATTGGTATCAGCTGGAAAGAATCCAAACATCTATTAACAATGTTCAGAGCCAATATTTTGAAATCCAGTGAGTTTATCAAAACATATTTTTCATTTAAACCTCAAGACTTCATAAATAAATAAACAAACCATTAAGTGATGTGATGAGCTGTACCTTGTCTCCACAAGGGACACAAGCTTTTCCAAATATTAAACTAGCCAAATCTGAAGAGCCACTTAACGGTCAGTGCTCCATCCTGCCACATTTCATCCACATCAAAGTACAATACATCCAACCTGCAAAAAGCTTCTTAAACCCCTGCTGTACACCTGTCTGCTGTTTCTGGGACCACCTGCCTTCCCAAACACCACCACCAAACCTCCAAATGAGCAGGTACCTTCTCTTCTTAGATTCAAGTCACAGTTTGGGAAGAAAACTGCCTTTCAACTTTTTCATTCTGCCTTTTCAACTTCTAGTCAAATAGACTGAAGAAATAGCAAAATATTCTCACTACATCTGTTGTTTATGCTGAGAACAGTACAATTCAGGCAAACCTTTGCTGAACAGTGTCATTGCTGAGATAATGTAAATGCAAGTCCTTGCTCCTTTGGTAATGGCTGGAAATAATGGATCCTGACTGAGGTACAGGACTTTGAATATTCTGGTAAGGCTAGCACCCAAAAATAAAGCATGTGTTCTCTCCATCCTTCCTACAATAATAAGAAGACTTTCTATCTCAAAAAATTACTCAAAAACTTATTTAATCTTTCTAAACTATTTTAGTATAGAACTCCAACTCTAAGGCTCAGCACAGATTACAAAAATTCCCATTCAATTCTAAACCAACTTTAAACAAAGTTATTCAATCAAACTAAGCCCAAGTTATGTAATTGTTTAATGGTTTTGATTGTCTATCTGCTCTGTCATTTCTATTTTTCTCCTCACAGCCCCCTTCATTCTACCCACATCTGTAGGGCATTACCCATAGTGTAACCAATACTCCAGCTGTGGCTGCCCTGCTGCCATAGAGACAGGACGTATCAGTGCTGCAACAGGAACCATCTGTGTTTATGACCCAAAATCTCTCTGGATTTTTTTTTAACCACCATGCTGGGCTTGTGCTCTCTGCTTTAGTTCAAACAGCTGGGTACGACTAAATTGTCCCCTGCATGCACCAGAAACAGAGGATTTACTCCCAAAACTCCAGGAGACACATGCCGATACCTACTGCTGCCTCCCTGCCATGAGAACTGTGCCCCCAGTACCCTGAGGGATGCAGGGCGTGCACAGGAGCACCAACAGACTGCCAGGGAAATCCATTCTTCAATTTCATCCTTGCTCCTAACCCCCACCCTCAAACCTTTGCCTATAGCCTTCTTGCATGTTTGTATTTCTGCAAGAAGCAAAGGTCCCGGGGACAGGGGCCGCGCTGTGTAAGTGCCGTGTGCGATCTTTGGCTGGCCGCACAACGCTCTCCTTTCACAGCCATTCACAAACCGCGACTGACAGCAGCTCACAGGCTCTCCCATGTATTTCAGATGTCAGATGAAAAGGAGCCTGAGACTGCGCTGCAGGGTCCCGTGGTGGGGACTTGCACAACTTCCTGACAGCTTGTCCCTATCCTTGGTCCCTGCCACAGGGCTGCAATATCTTCCTGGATTTCAAGTGTAAATCCCTACTCCTTCTGCAGCCGGAGCCTGAGGTCACTCTGCCTGGCATTTGTCTGGCAATTAAAGCAGCATCTACGTCTATGGTTGAAGTTTCACTAGCAAAGTACAACACCAACATGGTATTACCACCACTACAGCACGTCATCCCCAGCAGTTCTCTTTGCATCTGATCAGTCCACGCTCCACTCAAAACCATCACCAGGCTTGACTAGTGGTCCTTGGCTGGATGTAGCCTGTGCCCTCTCTTGTCCCCTGGCGAAGCATTCCATGTGGCAGATTCCCTCCTCATACTTGTGCCCTGGACTTCATGCTGGAATGGGGTTTAGTGCATCCGACAGGAGCTGCCAGCATGACTCCTCCACAGATCAGACTCTGTTTGGGCATGAACTAGCAATAAGGTATATTCCCATCACTTTGCACCTCCTCTCCCAGTCTGACTGACACTGAAGATCAAATCTGCTTCTTTCCATACTGCTGCATACCGCCAGTGAGGACTGAGCTGCTCTTACCCGGTCCTGCTCAAACTCCTCCTGTCGCCACTTTTCTCAATCATTCCTTTCACCTACTTCTAGCAGTAGAATTCTTTGAAAGAGTACTTTTTAAACACAGCTCTGCTGCCTGAATGACTTTTCCTCCAGAAAACAATTTCAAGATGGAAAACAGCTTGCTTTAACCATCCAAGTCTTCCTGACTATCCGCTCTCCCGGTAGTTTCTTTCCCATTCCATTCCTGTCATCCCCATCAGGTCCCACCAGTTGGCTCCCACTCTGACCAGTCCCTCACTGCCTGCTGAAGTTTCCCCTTCCACAGTCCGCGCTCGGCAGCCAGCGCGGGCCAGGATCCGGCACTCGGAGGAGCGAGAGGCGCAGCCCCGGGACATGCCCCCGTTCCGGCCGACGGGCTCCCAAGGCCGCCTGCCCCGGGGGACACCGCATGGGCGCAGGCTGCCGGGATGAGAAGGGAGCATGGCCTCTCCGGGACTTGCCCCAGGGCCGTTTCGGCGGGCAGAGGAAGAGAGATGGTGGCTGAAATCTATCGTGTCTTAGGTTTTTGGTAGAGGAGATTCGGCATTCCCGGCAAGCACCAACTGCTAATTTGACTGCAGCCTGACCCCTCTCTCCCACTTGGGATGCTGGCCGCCGGAGGCAACAGATCTTCCCGGGCACCGGGTCACAGCACTCGGCCCCGAACTCAGGAAGCCGAAGCATCCCCTTTCCTTCAGCCTCTGTGCAGTGCGAAGGTCGGAGGCTTCCCAAGAATCCCGCACGCCAGGAAAGGGCTCTGCCCCTCAACGAGTGAGGAAACACCCGCTAAGAAGGGGGGGCCCAAACCCTGCTTCTCCCCGCTGCTACTTCTCTCCCCGGAGCTCTGGGCGGCCGGGCCGCGGGACACGTGTTGGATGCTGCTGCCGTCCGAGAAACACAGCTACCTCCGAGTGAGCCCCAGTGACCGCCCAGGTGGCCGGCTGCTCCCCTCAGCTCTCCCGGGCACAGAAGGGGATGCGGAGGCTGAGGAAGAGCTGGCCCTAGCACCCTCCCGGCTCTCCGTATTTCCCCAAAGATCGCCCTACCTCCGCCAGCTTGGAGCTCCTCTCCTTCGGGCTATTGCTGCGCTGTTTCCCCCTCACGGGTAGCCCTCTCACCGCAGCCAGGAAAGTTGTCAGGAAGACGAATCCGAGGATGAGCACGACTTTCCCTCTAATCAGAGGCATCTCTCCCTTCCTCTCTCCCCACCTCGCACGTCCAGGGCAGGCGGTCGGCAGCACTCCCGCCCTTAATGCTCCAAATCCCGTCCTCCGAGAGGAGCAGTAAAAACGTAAAAAAAAAAAAAAAAAAAAAAAAAAAAAAAATAAATAAATAAAAAGCAGAAACGGCAGCTGNAATTATATATATATATGTAGCCGGGAAGTGCGGTGCCCCGCGGGTGCGGGCAGGGGCCGGGGTAGGGCAGGGGTAGGGTCCGCCGGCCCGGGCCACTCCGCTCCCTCTGATCACTCTTGCAGTTTGCCGAGCACTTTCCGCTGTCGCAGCTCACCCAGGTCGCCTGCCGGTACTGATGCTGAAGGATAACTCTGAAAAGCTTCACAAATGTGTCCGGGGAGGAAGGGAGGGAGGGAGGGAGGGCGAGAGCTTCGCCTCCCCACCCCACTTCCTAATGGTTTCGG
>WEKY01004195.1:22565-37490 GCA_013390045.1 Picathartes gymnocephalus | reverse complement strand
TCCGGCCCGGCCGCACGAGGCGCGGAGGATGGAGGCGCCCTGGACGGAGGGGCGGGAGCGGGGACGCGGCCGGGCAGGGAGCTCGGAGCCTCCCGCCGCGCCCCCGGGGAAAAGTGCTCGCAAAAACCGCCCCTTTTTCCCTTTCTCCGAGCGCCAGGGCTGGGGCCGCTCTGCGGGAGGGGGGGACGGGCCCCCCCGCCCCAGGGCCGGCCCGCGACAGGCAGAAACGGGGCTCTGTGCTCCCCGGTGAAAGCCCCGGCTGTTCCCGAATCGCGGGAGAAAGTTTCTACCACTCAAAAAAAGTCTTTATTCCATAATCTGCCCTCTTCTGCTCCGGCAGCACCTTATCCAGCCCTAAAAGCCTGTTGGAAACACGGAGTGGCTGTTTACTTGGGGTCTAGAGAGTATCTTTTCCAGGATCTCCACAGGCGTTCATGAGCCTGTGAAGGAAATTAGGGAAAGGATTATGAAAAAAATTGTTAGGGAAGGACACTGAAAGAAGGTTTTGCAGTTCACTGAGAAGTGCCAGTGCTGGCATGGTCCCAGAGAGACCTGGAAGGGAAAACCCAACATTTCTACAGCAGCCTTAGCACAAATTTGCCAATCACCTGGGCCCATTTGTGTAACCCACAGCTAAAATCAGGACCTGCACCTCCTTTTCAAATACTGACATCTGGTTTATGCAGACTTAGGGCTGAGACGAATGGAAGGAAATGTTTAAAACAAGACACAAACTGCAAGACAGATGTGAGGTCAAGAATCCCATGCGAGATGGATCAAGAAGCGCTTTCAAACATCTCATTAGCAGCACGGCAGCTGAGAGCAGCCTGACACTCTTAACAGCACCCAAGGGTAGCAGCCTAGCTTTCAAGCACAGCAGCTTTTTGGGGCCAGCACCGAGCTAGAGCAGGCACTCATCGTGGGAGTGCTGCACATCAGCAACAGCAGCTACCACTGCAGGCATCTCTGCAACAGAAGCAGCTTTTCTAGACTGCTCATCAAAGCTGTTGCTGTACGATGGACCAGAGACTGCCAAAAAAACAGCTAAGCATCCATCTCACAAGGCTTCCTGGCTCTGGAGTACAAGGATAGAGGGGAACAGTGATCTTTCTGAGCTCTCAAACAGGCTATGGTTTTATCCAGTCATTCCAGTATGAAACTCGTGTGTTGAATTTTTTGAGGTTTTTATTTTGGGGGTGAGTGGGAGAGGGACTGGGAAGGAAGAGAATTCAGTTTCCTTAATAGGGAAAAGCCTCATTGAGAAAAAAAGTGCCTAATCACGATATAGTGTTTTTTTAAAGTCTTTATTATGCAGAACATAGAATATATTTGAATGATTTTTTTTTTCCCAAGCATTTTTTTCTCCAGTGTTTTTTTTTTTAAACATGCATTGTTACCTTTTTAAAGCCAATGTACCATCCATTTATCTTCTTCCCTGCCCAGAGAGCATCCATATTCATGTTAATCACAAGTGTAAAAAAAATTAGACATCTGGCATAAAATATTTTGGCGGGAGCCCATTTAAAAATTTTATCTAAAATGTCTTATCTACAAAAAAATCCAATATATATGTACATTATAGCAACTCAGAGGCATAAGAATACAGTGCAATTTAAGATGAAGTGCTGTGACTCGGTAATTCTGCCCAGTGCTTGTGGAAATGTGGGCCACCATTGGCTTTGCGGCTGCTAGCCTAAAGCCTCAGGCTCCAGCATTCCTCTGTTCTCTCTCAAATGGGTCTGAAGTTAATACTGGGAGACTAGAGATGCATTAAGCTTAATACACCATTAGGGGGTAGCAGAAATACTGTCTGAATAGGATGAGCATTGGCAAAAAGAAAAGAATGTTTAGAACAGTCAGATGGCTTGGTGCATGTTTCACCTCACCGTGGGTATTTTTGGAATGGCACCAACCCTTGGCATATTCATGTGAGACCTGTTCACCTACCGTTGAGGAAATGAATTTGCTAGCTGCCACTGGTTCTGAAGTCCCTGACACTCTCAGTAAGTCTCCCACCTTCAGCAGCCCAGGAACAAGTTACAGATGGAACTACACAGGAACTATGTATGTAAGCTACAGAGGTACATCGGCACAGAGAACTGCACTGCTTTTGGCTCCCACGTACAGACATGTCCTGAAAGAGCTGCTAGACAGGGTCACACACAAATTGAGTTTTGAACCTCTCCCAAGAAAACAGTAGTACATACTGCTCAACTAAGAGCACAGAGCATTCTTCTATGGGTTAAAATCCACTGCACTCTTCAAGGTCAGTCCTAATTTCAGTTCTTCATACCAAGAATCACAGTTTAAGGCCTTCAACACACACCACAGTCATCATCTACTTCACCCAGCCCCTTTTGGGGATATAAACACAACAGCTCCAATGTTTGCAGCAAACACTTCTCTTTTTAGTGAAAGGTAAAGCACAATACTTCACACAAACACTTTATGTTTGTGCTCTAGTATTATGTCTGAATCCTTGAAGAGGTAAACAACTGTGAGGCTAGGAACGTTTACAGGAATACAAAACCATCAGAACAGCATTGAAGATTTTTTTTCTTTTAAAACCCTGTTCAGGTTATGCAGGTCAAATAACTGGTGCTTTTCCCAAATAGTGGTCCAATGCCACTTGGGTGTCAGGTCCAGCACCAAAGACAACAATGCACCTGCTGAGGGGTCATACTAAGCATTACTGAACAGCTCAGCACTTCACTAGTGCTAAAACAGAACAGACTGCAGGTGCCTCAAATCTCCAGGCAGAAGGCACCATCCACACAGATCCCAGCATGTCTGACACTTTCATAGGCTGAATATAAATGATATATATAAACTGTATACATTATGACTGAGCATTGTATATTGGGATACATCTCCACAAGTTTCCTTCTCTGTGATGCAGCAAGGGGCCTCATGCATGGTGCTCCAGATCCAGTGCTGCAAGGTGTTCTCTTAGATGAAATGAAGAGTCATGCTCACACTTTTCTCCAACCTCTCCTAGGATCTCCCTGAATGGATAACATGGCTTCTGAACGAGTAAACAGCTGTAAGCCAAATGCTTTTCAGAGGTAAAGAAATCAAAATTTGCACAGAAGTAGAAGTAGTATTTACTCAGTGTGGAAAAGTTTTAGAGGAGTGTCCATTCAGGCACTGAAAGCTGCATTCCTGATTTAGGGATACTTGTTCAAGTACACATGAAAGATCTCTGTACAGCTGAAAATAAGGGATGACTGACTACCCTTTTTCTCCATCTCTGCTGTATCAGTCCTTCATCCACACAGCACAGAGTTGCTGATTTTATGGGCACACTTCCCTTGCCTGTTCTTTGTGAAGGTGCAGCTCTGATAAGTACTCTTAGAGGAAACAACAAGAGGAGGATGGATAATGCAATTCCTTCAGATGTTTGGTCAACTTGCTCCTGAGTCTTTGCCTAAAGCAGGAGCATACTACACCTGTAACTCAAGAACCAGAACTGTTCATTAAGGATGCTACTTAGAAGGGAAAAGATATAGCAACCAAAGAGTTAAATGTACCATATACATACTATACAAGTTTGTGTCGTGTAAAAAACAAAAATGAAGGCCCTGAATATTCTGACACAAAAAAAATTCGTTTCTTCTCTGCCAAAGAACTACAGGAAAACTATGAATCAGGTTCCTTAAGACTAAGATCTACTTGGGAAGGCCAGTTTCTAACAAGAAGCAGATCTCCCACTCTTTGCTGATGCTTGGTAATAGGAGCTTCTCAATTTTCTTATGAGTGAAAGAATATGGTGATTAGCCCTAAAAACAGTAATGGTTCTAAACTCTTCACTCTGCTCGACAGAGGCAAAAACTTGCTTGCTAAGTTCTTCAGAGAGGTGGGTACCACGAAGGTAGCTATTGTATATTTATGAGTAAGTTTAGCCAATATACAGTACAGGGCAAAGTCCTTTGTTCAAAAGCAGCCTTCATTTTCTTTTGAATTTTGCATCTCTTAAGAAATACCAGGAGTCATTTTCAATTAGAATGTCTCTGAAAAGTTGGCAGGGACTGAAGTTTTATTTCTTAAGCAGCTTTTCTTCCTTTGTGATCTCTCACGATTGGTTCTTTCATTCATGTCTACTGCCAGGAGAAAAAGGAGACAGATTTCTGGTCAGTACATAAATATCAAAGCAGCAATCCGTCCTACACATACTGTGACAGCATACATGCTGTAGGTTTGCCTAGCACAAACCCTTATTGGAGATTTTTTAGTAGATGCAAAAAAGTTTTCTTGGCTTTCAAGCTCAGTGAATTACTGAATTAAAAGCATGAAATCTTGGACTTGTAACTCTTACTTTTTCAGAAGCAGTTTCAACAGGTTCCATTATTTTTACCAGACTTTGTCAAAACAGGTTCTCTTGAACAAAAAGCCTCAGAGAGGAGTGGGGGGATTTGCGTCCCAAAAAGGATATGGCAAGGCTGAAATGTAACCAAGCAGTTTGCAAATGCTAACTGCCAAAATTATTTCTGAAGTGTCTTTGCAACCCAAAATTCAAAGTTATACAGCAGAAAGATACTAAAAGGCAGAAGCTTGAACACAATTTCCTCAACAAGTGTAACTAGAAACCAAATGGACACTAGTAATTTTTAAACACTCATCATTTCAGAAGTATTACACAGGATTTATCTATATTCTGAAGATTTTTCCAGATGCTTTTCTCCCTGCCAAAGACAAGCTGCTCTAAAACTGATTCCCAGAGACAAAGTTAAGATTCAACACTTGTAGAACCTATGACAACCCAGTTCTAACTTAATACATCATGGTTTCCAAACTGATTCGGCTACACAGCTGACAAACACACTGTACATTTGTGAGTGCTTAAAAACAGCTACCTACTGACCCAAGCCTTTAAACTGGTCAGTTTTGTCTGCTCTTAAACCATTCCATGATCAAGCTAATAGGATCAGGGCTGAAGTGAGGGTTTCCTGTACTAACCCTCCTCTTGTTCCTTAGTACAATCCAGAAAGAAAAAAAAAAAAAAAAATCAATAATTCTGTGAGGTAAAGCTTCTTGAAGTCAGATAGCAGGTCATCTGCTGGAATGTTAGAGCTAGTCCTGGACAGAACACGGGCGAGAAAGCAAGCTCAGCTAACTGCTGTTTATTCACTCTGTGGCTGAACACATGAGACTATTTCATAGCTATCCAAGCTGCTCATACAGACTTCTCAGACTCTGCACACACTCAGCTCCAGAAGAAGAGCCAACCAACATTAATGGACTAAGACAGAAATAGTTATCTGGACCTATTTTCAAACAGTCATTTTCAGTTCTTCTCATATAATTAAATTTCTGAAGTTCAATGGTAAAAAAATTAACCAGTGTTTTGAAGTTCCATTACATTAAAATGTAACAAGATCTATAAATGCATGAAGTTAGATAGTCCATAAAATAGAAGCCAATTCTGCTTTCAATCACCACATGTATTTGTAGAACTGCTTGGTTCTAGTGGCCAAAACACTCCTTCCCTGTTAGTTGCAGAGTGAACGTAAAAAAACTTTAAAAGAATGAATTTTTTTTTCCAGCACCACACAAAGAGCTTTGAGTTGCTCTCTGTTTTAGTATTATGATTGATGAGTCTGTTTCTAAAACCTCAGTCACCTGCAAAAAGCATCTTTCTAACACAAATTGGAGAACTGGCCCAACCCAATTGACAAAATGTTAACATTTTACTATCTTTGCAGAAATCATATATGTCTAAATATTAAATACAGAAACAAACTATACTGCTATTGATTCATATTTAAAATTTTGAGTATCTTTTTGTTGATCCATTCTGTTCACTGAAAGAATGCAAGATGTAAAGACTAAATAGCAGACCAGTTCTAAGGTGTGTTAGAGAAAAGGCATCTATTTTAAAGAGAGGGACAGTATGAAACTTGGAAATAAAGACTCCAAACAGCAACTGGCTCAGTGAACACTCATTTGAGCAGTGTTGATCAGTAATAGAAGTATAAAAGAATAAGGACATCAAACTAAATCAATTGTGAAGACATTCTCTCTCTTCAGGGAAGCTACAGACACGCAGCTGCCAATGGGGACTTTGCTGGCTAGCCAAAATGTAATGTATGATACAAGATTCAAGCTGTCCATACGCATAACAGAACCAGTGAAGAACACCTCATAGATGACAAGAAACAGTGAGTTAGCATGGCAAAGGGCAGCAGCCTTTCACAGATCTGCATGAAATAGATGGGTCTCCTAACAGTCACCCATTATATAGGCCTGCTTATTGAGGGGGCTTAGTCTTAAAAATAAGCACGAGACTTGCTCTAGTTTGTTTAAACCCAAGAGCTACCTTCTAGGACTTAGTGGCTTGTTCATGGATTTATGATAATTCTAAAGCAAGAGAAAGTAACCTGAAGATGAGAAAGCAACACACACACAATCCATATTTTTTCTTTTTTTAAAACAGAAGTATTAAAAACAAAACAAACCCCTCTCCATCACTTACCCTCTATCAAGGGGACAATTAGTGTCAAAACCAGGGGACAATCTGGTATCCATACGGGGAAGGAAAAGAGGCTACAGTTCCAGAAGTCCTTCTGCCTGTGGCTTACAAAACTAAATAATGTTTGGGAACAATGGTCCTGTCAGCATCATGTCAACAATACATTTATTTTAAAAAGGATAAACTCAAGTTTTAAACATAAGTTAACTGCAAATGAAGAAAAAAAACAACTTTGGTTGATCCATCCATCTTGTTAAATATGTCAAAGTTAGCAATCAACAGTTTCTCTAGGAAGTCTCCAGAAACAGACAGGTCAGCTAATTTCTTTTTGGGAAGATCAGACACCTAGCAGTGACACTGAAAATTCTGCCATGCTAGCGTCACACATGCTCACAACATCTCAGCCAGCATTTGAGAGGCTAATGGTGCATACAAAGTCTGAACTGATCAGCCACAACCAACCTGGGTTGCTGTGAACTCATTGAGACAAATAAATTAAAAAAAAGCAACAAGAAAAAAATAAAGCCAAGCACCTCTAGGGCCAGACCCTGAAGACACAGGAATCTAAGACTTTTTTTTCTCCTCTCCCTATTTACAAAATGCCATTTAGAGCTGATGTGGCCACTTCAGTATTGTGAGGAAATGTCTTTTATACCAAGCAGTCTTAAGTGTGTTTGTTGTTCACGGATGCTGTGGCCTGTGTGCCACGGAGTGTCCCATGGGGTGTGTCCCTCCCACTGAGGCACATGGAGGGAGTTCAGTCTTCTGTTTCTTCATATGTTGTCTCGTCAAATGGCCGGTCCAAGAGAGGTACCAAACGGCGACGGGAATATTTCAGTTGCAAAAGGTCCCCAACTTCATTGATTTCTTTTAAAGCCTGACAAAGAGACCACAGTAGATCAGCAGAGGAGACAGATGCAACTTATCCTTTCTGCATGCCTGCAGAGTACTCTGACAGCCATTTTACTTGAGATTTTACTGTGCTAGAAGCCAGTGCCTTCAGAAGTGCATAAGATTTTTTTATTTATTTTAGCATTCAGAAATTTTGAGACCACATAAATAGCACTGATCACTTAACTGAGAGTGCCTATGCATCCACCTGACTATTCCAGTTCCAGAACAAGATCATAATATCCAGCAAACCCCATGACTATTCATAGACAGAAAAACAGAATAATGTTCTTCCCTTTCTGGAGGTAATGAAGCTGAAACAGAAAAAAAATGTACATTTTGTTTGAGGTTTGACTCCTCCTTATGTATCATTGTTTGAAAACAACCTGTATTAGCATACCTGATCTACTGTATTTTTTAAATTGCAAAACAGCAAAGGCAAACTACAATAGTGAGCTAACAAGTTCTATAGTTGCATTTGTTATACCTACTTTTGGCTAATTTGCATTGTGCATATACAACCAGAGATGAAAGCTATGTGTCATAAACAACATGGCACAGGAGATTTTTGCCAGACAATTCAAGGAAAGAAAAATAAAAAGTTATTCTGGATAGGACCCCAAGCACTTTCTCCTTGGAAAGCAAGTCCCACTGAGGTTGCCACAAAGGCCACACTCAAGCAACTGATGACCCAGAACACTGCTACTGAATTAGCACAGCCTTTCACCATTTTGACCTGAAATCAAATATTATGAAGTTTACCAGAGATGAAACATCTTGCATAAGAAATGAGGGGTGTCCCAGCTCAGTTAATCATACTTCCATTATGTTGCAATCTCTGATAAGACATTGGTCCACACACAATAGGGCCTGTTAAAAGCCAAATCCTAAACTTCATTTCTCTACAGAACACTCCTAGAGCAAAGTACAAAATAAATCAGTTGCTGCAGAGAAATCTGTGACAGCATGTGATACTAGCTATTTTATACAGGCAAGTGACAAAAATGAATTCAGAAGATCACTTCCAAGTCCAATGTGATTTTTTTGAATTCAAAGGCTGGCATTCTTTGCTGCCTTGAATTGTAAATTTATTGAGATAGGTACATTCAGCATTGCTTCAGAAAGTCACTAATTCAGCATTAATGCTCCAATCTGGTTCAAATGCTTGTCTCTTGAGGACGGTTGGCAGACGGGGGTTAATATCTCTACATGTTTTTTCTTCCTAGATAGAGAGTTCAAGTTTTTGTTTCTTTAAACAATGGCCCTTCATGCTTGTTATATCTGGCAGCTAAAACCTCTGTACTCTAAAATCTGGGGGAACGACAAACCCAGAAGTTGGACCTCAGTAACAACAAAACAAAACAGAAGTGTGGGCACAGTCTGCCAGAGCTTTAAGTAAAGATCCCATATGGAAGCAATTTAAAGCTGAATTTCTGTTGAAAGACTATGTTAACTGTTATTCTTTAATGCAGATTTGGGATTTTATTAATTTAAAACAAAAAGGGCCATGTGACGAGCAGAGACTACAAAGGAAATGGCATTGGTGTACTCTGACTTTAGTAGAGTGTAATATATTTTTCATCACTGAAAAGAAAGCACAGCCCACAGCGATGCAGGTTATGAGGGACTCCACTCTGATCCCAAGCCAAATATTTTTAGGCAAGGAAGTTTTATTTACATAAAACAGTTAAAATTTTAACTAAGAACTGTTCCTCATCATGTGGGTGTATTTAATAAGAACAAGGAAGCATTACAAATATCACTATTTCCAAGACAAGCTTCTCTTCCCTATGCTTCAAACTTGGATAAGTTTTGTTTAAAAAAATACTACAAGAGCCCTAGTTAGCATCCATGAATACACAGATGGGGTACCAAGTTGTCCTCTCTACCAGTGACTTGAAGAAGCTGTCTGCCAGCTCTCCCCAAGTCCATTCATTTTAGTTCTTCCTCCTCCTGGATATTGTTGCCACAGTTAGCAGAGGGATTAGACGTCGTCTCTCTTAATGATTAGCTGCCTGAAATCAATCCCTTTTCACTGCATCACAAGAAAACACAGCACAAAGTCACTGACACAGACTTGCTCCTTATTAACTCCTCTTGCCAATGTTCTGGGTTCTGAGCATGCAGCTATTTTGAACCTTAAAGCGGGTTACGCTAACTTGGAAAAAAGCCTCCACATACTGAGCTAAATCAGGATTTCTTCATTCACTGCAAAATTCACACCTCATTTTGCTCTGGATTAATCTTCTTAGCAGACAAACTCTAATGTATTGAACAAGCATTTCCTCAATTTAGTACATTTAACACTTACAGAAGTACTCTAGCAATGAGTCTTATGTTAAATGCACAAAATGTGAAACAATTTTTGGAAAATGCAGAAAGAATTGACAGGAAAAGAGGTTTTTAAAGCAGAGTAATAAAAGTTAGATAGATTTTGGAAGAGAGCAAGTGTGGTACTTATACAGACCCTACAAAAGCAGCTTATTATGGCAAAGGCCCCAGCTAGTTACTAAAAGAGAAGAGCAAGAACCTAACCAACTGTAAAATTGCATCATGATTGCTCAGGTAGTGCCTGCACATCCAAGTTTGAACAGTTTCAGTTTTAGCTCAATTTGCAGCAATATGATTTCAGAGACTTCAGTTTTCTTTATTTTCCTTCCTCCCACCTCTTATCCATTCATCCCCACTCCATGCCCACCTGTTTAGACATTACTGCACCCTCATTTGTGTCAATGAACTCACGTCTATGACCACATTGAGCCAAGTCTGATACTATTCATTTTACAGAGGGGGAAAGGAAGCAAAGGAGAGGGTCTTCTCTGAACATACTGGTTCAAAACCTTTATTTGGAACAGAAACAACTAAATTGAGATAATTAAGGGAAGAGTAGCAGGACAAGCAGCTGGGAAGGAATTCCTTAAGCAGTCTGTTGTTGGAGTGTTTCGTTAGGGACTCTCACAAGGCAGAAACAACTCAGGAGCAGCAAGTACAGCACTGCAGATACACAGCAGGTTAATACTACTCAGTGACACTAAACATACATTACAAAACTGCTCACACCATGCACTGCCTTACTAATTTTCCTAGAAGAAATTAAATATAAAAAGCGTGCCATTTTAAGCTGTTGATTTTTATGTAAGTTCTGCAGCAGTCAAGTGTGAAAAGATTGAGTCTGTATTTTTTTCACAAGAAATTAGTAAATATCTGTTAGATGTCCTATTTGCTGTTCACATATTGAAGTGTTACCACCTGATCATATTTGGACATTGGGCATGATTTCCCCTTTCTAACTCTGACTATTCCCAATCACCTTGTCTATACAATGTTCAAAAACAGTTTCAAGATTTTTTTTCTCCGTAATCTTCTCAATATAAAGGTGAGGCTTTTCAACCTGCGGTTCTTCAAACTTTTTTGCCCTTCTTCAAGAAGACAGTGACATTTGCTGTCTTCCAATCCTCAGGAGCCTCCCCCAGCCACCACAAACTTTTCCTCCAAAGATGATAATCAAGAGCAGCCTTGCAGTGACAGCCAGCTCCCTCAACACTTGTGGATGCAGCTCATCAGGTCCCCTGGACCTGTGCATGTTAATTTTGTTTAAATGTTCTCTTATTGGAGCCTCCTTCACACCAAAGTTAACTCTTTACTGATCCTTATTTTTCCACTAATCTCGTGGTCTCAGCATTCCTAAGTCTCACCAGTAGACTGAGACAACAAAGGCACTGAGTACCCTTCCCTCTTGCCCACATTTGTCACCTGATTCCCTGTGCCATTCAGCAACAGTCCTCCACATTTTCTCTACTCTTTCTTTTGCTGCCTGCTGCATTTGATGTCCTTTGACAGACTGAGTTCCAGGCGGGCTTTGGTTCTCCTGACCCCATCCCTGCATGCTCAGGACTGTGTCCCTATTCTTCCTTGGTCACCTGTCCATGCTTTCACCTCTTACAAACTTCCATGATATATTTCTGTTGGTTTGTTCATCCATGCAGGCTTCCCACCACATTCACTCTCCTTTAAGTCAGGATAGATTCACTCCTCACAGAAGGAGTGGGGAGGGAATCTCAACTAGCTGTCCTGGACACCTCTGCTCTTTGAGACTGTATGCTATGGGATTCTTTCAAGCAGATCTTTGAACAGGACAGAGCCTACTCTCATGAAATTCAAAGTCATGACTCAACCTAGTTTATATTCTGAGTCACAGACCCTCTAAGTGGGGAAAGAAGTGCAACGCAGAATTTTGGCAGCGCCTAAGACAGCCCATGTACACATGCCCATCAAAAAAGATTATTCAGAAGACTCAAAATTGAATGTAGCTACCACACCAAGACATACTAAGAATAGTAAGACTTACTCATATAATCCTCTTTCAACTGTGTTAGTCAGAGAGTAACCACCATCCTTACTCTTTGAAGGCAGCATCTCCTACCTGTGACACAGGGCTCCTTTGAGGGGACCTCCTTTCTCTCTGCAAGTGCCAGTACAAGTAAGTAAGGCATTGCATGTGGCACAGACTCACTAGGACAGGTTCATTTAAGATACAGTGCTCTGAAACTTTAGATAAGAACAGGAATAGTAATCTCTGGAATAAAAATTCTCACTAGTAATCATGTGTTTCCTTTTGAGAGGAATATAAATGTTTTGGAGGTTCTCAGACCTTTTTATTTTTTTTTCTTACCATTAGCATCTAGGTCAGAAGATGCAAAATGTTTCCTTCTAACCAGTTCAATGCAAGGTATAGCCTTTAAAGAGGGTAAAAAGCATTGTCTCACAGGAATGAGACTGTCTCCCTTTAAAATAGGACAAGAGAAGCCTGAGACTTACTCTAAGCAGCCATTCCGCACTGTTGAAGCAAGGAAAGAGATGGAGTCATTGCCAGCTCTATTGCAAAGGGCTTTGAAAATTAGGTTCAACTATTTCATGTACCAAACATTGAATCAGTGTCCAAAGCCCAGACAATTGTTGTATCTGTTTATTAGCAAGCATGAGCAGAAGGAAGACGAGACACTTACTGTATCAAGCATCTCTTTGGTATGAGCTGCAGACAAACAGAACCTGGCTCTGGACTCGATGATAGGGGTGGCAGGGAAGCCCACAACCACAACACCGATGTTCCGCTTCAGCATCTCACGCCCAAATGCACTGCCAGAGAGAATGAGATCGTCACAATTATTCCAGTAGTGGCAAAGCAGGAGCATGAAGGACTCAGTATGGTAACCTATACAGGCTGTCAGATCACAGTTTGGAGCTTCCAGTGTTTTCTTTTAAGAGGCAGAAATGCCTGCTCACAAAAGCCTTTTTTAAATTCAATCCCAAGGTGGTCCTTCTCAAAAGGTTTCAGTGTATTAAGTTCTAACAAAGATGAAAGATTATATGTGTCAGAGACTGGTCTTTCAGTAGGCTGTTTCTAAATGGATTTGTAACCTAAGCTTGTAACTCTTTCCAATAGGAAACAGTGATTTTGGCTCAGAAGTTTGACTATACAAGGCATCCCTCATGCTGCAATGCCCCAAAGCAGATGTTTCTGCAATTTCAAGATGTTTTGTTTTCATGAATTTAATTTGATTCAAGTACATTATTGCATCACAGAACGTACGATTTTATAAGTATCACAGGAACCACTGAATCACCACAGTAAATTGCGACCATCTGATATCTAATATTTTTAAGGAAAGTGCAAAAATATCATACAACTGTCACACACTATCTTCAACAAAACAAATTCTTAAGCAGATTAAAGAAAGTAGTGGCTGTGACTTATGCAATTAAAGGCACAAAGATCTCGATTGCGTCTGTAATGACAGTGCAGTTGTGGGTGCTTCTACAGGCCACAGGAAATGGTTAATCCTTTTTGAACTGACCTTGTTGTGAAAAGTAGCAATGAACTTAAGAGGTTTATAAAGACATAGAAAAATAACATTCTTTTACTAGGTCTTTAAATTTTCTGCCACAACTATTTCCCTTATAAATAGGTACATCCCGATACACTTCATTTTGTATCCATTTAGTACTCTCAAAGTATTTTAAAAACAGGCTACAAGGGACAAAGAAAGGATCAAGTAAACCCAAAGCAGATCCTAAGGGCAAACTCCCATCAGAGCTCTCTGTTCTTGCTCATTTTAAGTAACATACTGGCCCAACTGCTCAACTAATAAATATTTCCATGAACATTTCCAAGGAACAGATTGTATTGGCTGGTAGAAAAGCTGGGCAGCAGAAACAGTTGCCTCTGTGTGCTGGATGTGTAGTCTGCAGCACCCATAAAGGTAACAGGACTTTTAACTTTGTTACACTGAGAAGGGTGGAGAACGACTGAGTATGAATCTAGCCTCATAGAAAGTGCCAGACTGAAGCCTGAGCTAGTAAAGCACTAGAGATGTTCAGTAGAGCTTAAAATGAAATTATGTTTTCCAAATTTGAAGGTGTTGATTGAGCACTGCATTATACAGACACTGAAAAGTAGCGATCAAACCCAAGCTGACCTTAAAATAGGGTTTATGTTTAGGTTGCAAAAATTTTCAATATATACTTTACATAACCTCCTTGCAGAATTTTAGCCTTAGTTATCCACACAGCACCCCACAAATCAGCAAGCATTTATAAACCTATGTGATACAGTTGTTTTAGTATTTACAATACCAATACCTGCGTGATTAAATCCAGACCTCTTAAAAATTTGGGATTCATTAAATACATATTGCTGTGTCCCATCATGTCTTGCCCCACTGCTTTTTCTAATTTTCAAAGTTAATCAATGGAAATGTTGCCTCCTTCTGATCCAGGAGCTAGCTGAAAGACTTCCTCCAGTGACTTTTAATGTTAATTTCCATTCAATTTCAGCTCTTCTTTAGCACATTTATACACTTTACATATAAATATAATGGAAACACACAACCCAACCTTTAAAACATGACACATAGAGGCAAAATTGCTTCCCCAAAGTGCTTTCTTGATGCCCCAAGCTAGAAGCCTCAGTGTTCTCAAGATCCCTTATAGAAGTTTCCATATTTTATAAGACTCAGTAATGATCATAAAAGCAAAAATCAAACGAATCTTTTCTTATACTTAGAAAACTCTTCATATTCTTACACCAACCTAGCTATAAAGAAGATGGGTAAGAAATTATGTTGTCAAACGTACCCAATTTTTGCTGGCATGTACAGCATCAGAGGCACAACAGGGGAATCTTCATTTCCATAGATGATAAAGCCCATCTCTTTCAGTCGTCTCCTGAAATACCTTGTGTTCTCTGCTAGCTGCTGCACACGTGCTCTCCCTAGAAAAGAATTGAACTCAATTGTCATAAGTCACATCCATAACTGCAACACAAGACCTCAAACTAAAGTATAAGACATTAATGTCCTGCTTGCACTTATGGAAGCACTAAAAATAAATGCAAATTGGAATTTGCAGTTTCTTCTCCTTCATGTAACTAAGATTAATCATGCACTTTCTGACAAGTCTGAATGGACCAGGACAGGCACAACTATCAAGCACTGCCTAGTTTTTCCATGTGATGTTTTCTTTCAATCAAGAGGTACCTGGCAAAAAAAAAAAAAAAAAAAAAAAAC
>WEKY01004195.1:538-22554 GCA_013390045.1 Picathartes gymnocephalus | reverse complement strand
AAAAAAAAGGCAGTTACTTGCTTTTAAACAAGATAACAAGATTCAAAGTTTTCTCAGCATTCACCAGTAACTGCATCTTGAAGAAAAGTTTGCTTACACTTTGAATAATTAATGGAAAACCTATTCAACCAGCTGGTGTTGTTCACCATGTTTTATCCTGCTTGCCTGTATTATTGTAAATTACTACCTTCCTCTTTAGATCTCTTTGCTGAACTACCACGTGGCTGCTCCCTAACCTTTTTCAGTTAAAATGAGCTGGGTTTAAATTAAACCGATTACTTCTGATAATCCAGCTCACTTCACTTAAGTGGCAGCAGCCAATTTATCAAGTATTCAGACATTTCTGTAGGGATTATTTAATATTTGTCAAAATTAGTACACAGGACATTAGACAGCTAGTACAATTTAAATATTTCAGATGGTCAGATATATGCATAGAACAGCCTATTTATCAGTTAATTAAATTCTAGCCTAGCACACTGTACTACGTTCCTGTATTGCCCAGAAAAAGGATCACATCATCCCACTTAAGCAGATCATAATAAATTTCTGATTAACTAATACTCTAATGTGCTTAAGAGATTAAGCACTATGCCATTGATGAGACTATAATAAGTAACACTTAACTTACTTGTCTCTGGTCCATAAATTATATTTCTGGGTAACTGATTACCCAAACACTGCCTTGCCCAGGTGGGTGATTCATAAACTGAACCATTAAATGTACAGCATGCAGATCTATGCCACATGGTGAAGGTGGCTGCTTGACATTAATCATCTTCCTTTAAAGTTGTAGATGACATAAGGTGATTAACTAACAGGAATGCCAGGTCTCAAAGAAACATCCAACACCCACACAGCTCTGCTCCAGGCCAGAACAAATGTGATTTGAAGAACCCATATATTATCTACTGCCAAGTGTATTGGACATTCCACTCACAACCACGCAATCAAAAGCAAAATCCCATCAAAGGCATAGCATAAGAAAAAAGGGTAAAACCTGTTAAGTTTGCAAAGCTTGGCCTATCATTAGTGGGTAGAAGCTGGTATTTTTAATAGCACTGACTGCCACTTAAGACGTCTCTTCTCCATTAACAGCATTATTTCTTAATCTTTTCTTCTCCAGAATTTCTCCAGAAGCTTAATTCCTCTTCCCCAAAAGGCAGTAAGATTTCATTAAAACACAAAGGCTTCTTGAACTTATGAAACTAAAATTTTAATTTATTCACATCCAATCAGATCCTCTACTGCAGACCCAGCTTTCTCTTATGTTTTCAGACCAATTATTTGGCCATTTTAAATAACCCAGACAGCAAAATGAAGTTGAAAAAAAGAAACAAACTCAATAAAATAAAAGAACCAAGCTTACTGCACGATACTAAAAATAGTGGACCAAAAGCCACTACTTGCATTTCTAATATTGAGGCAATCAAAAAATACACAAGTGTCCACAGCAAACTACATGCAGAAATAAAACTATTTTGGTACCTTCTGAGAAAGCTGCATCTGCACATCTCCTACAGAGAAATGCACCAGTTTCTGATATGTCAGGCCAGTGATGCACAATTGCATCAAAAACAAGTCAGACTTCACCACTATGGAGTAGTAAGGTAAGGTACACAGCTGCTGTTACCAGCTCCTCTCCCATGACTAGAAATGCAGCTTTTGCCATATATACATCTTCTCTCTGTTCCCATAAAGCATGCAGTTTACAGTGTTGAAGCAGAAGGAATTTTATCACCTTTATGGTTTTCCCCTCTACACATTCAGACCCTTTTCCATGTTGTTGGGAGCTTTCCACACTAAAGATTGAAGACCAATCTTAATTTGTAGTTGGCAACCGCTTCACAGTCTTCCCTAAACTCCTACCAATAAAAACAGGGTATGATTCTAGATTTGTCCTTATAGATTGAAGAATGCTTTGCTATGTAAACAAGTCTCAAGAATGAGTCTTTCAGTTCTCTGTAGAGATGTCATTATTAACAGCAACTGACAGATTTGAAAGACGTTGCATTCTTCAGGTTTGTTGGTCTCAAAAGTCTATCAGCTTATACTTCACTCTTGAGCCATCAAGTAATTTAATGAAATTATTACTTCTTTAAAAACTTGTGTCTGCAATAATATTACCAAGAACTTGAAAACATATTCAGTGGCATCTACTCACTACCCACCACATGTCATTATCATCTGAAGAGAACTGTAGTGGTGGTGAAGCAAAGCACCAGGAATCAAAAAAAAATTGAGCACAGGTTCCTTGTCCTCTCCTTGCCTTTCTCCCTGTATTCTGTGCAAATAGTATTCTCTGTACTTCAACATGTTTAGCCTCCTACTCCACTACAAAATCCTACACTTGCAAGAGTGATTCCACATGCTAGTTGAATAGGGTTTGCAATATTATGCAACAAGCATATATCTAGTATTCAGCTTTACTAACATTTGCTGGTTCAGCCCCACTGGTACACACTGGTGTAGCAGGACGTTAACTGCTACTACAGTTCCACCATATTTTCTGGGACCACAAAGACAAACCAAGCAGTGCTGGAAACAGTAGTGCGTTGGTATTGTTGCTAATCTCACTTGCAACCCAAACAGTGCTTGAGCACTCAAACAGGACCTCTAAATCCCTTCCCAGCCCAAGCATCTCCTGAAGCTCAGACCTTTGTCCACAACTGCTCAACTGCAGGCCTAGAAAAATTGTCAGGACTGCATAAATTCTCCAGCAACTGACTTTTTTGGCAGTATGCAGCTGCATTTTTAAGACCACACCAAAAAGGTCAGATCAGACACCACCCTGCCAATTGTTCTTGCATAGAAGTTGTGCAATGATTCTGGTAACATCCTTTCATCTAGGAAATTGGAATGTGATGACCTTCAGCAAAGGAAGGAAAGGGGGAAGAAAGGGATGATTACTGGAACTAAGTTCTTCAAAAGGTTAAAAAAACCAGAACTGTTTATCAGATGAACTGATCTCAAGTCCCTCATGGGTCCTGTAAATGGCTTAAACTAGCTACCGACAGAGCAACATCGAAATTAGAGGATAACTAATAGCTTTGCCTGTAGTTCTACACCTTTTGCAAGTTTACAGCAGTCATATCAAGATTGCTCTTACAATTTAGTAAATCACTTCCTTGCTTGTAGTAGCCTGGGCATCATTTTGTCTAAAGTGCACATGTATCTCCTAAAGAACATATTGCCATTGTATCAGAAGTAAAGGTCACACGCCATCTACAGGGGAGAAACACTCTCCTGTCACAAATATGCAATGTAAGCAAAATTCTTTAAAAAATGCAGCTAGCATGTACCTGAAAAAAAAAAAAAAGTTCCAACACCCTAGAGAAAGTACTCCATTATGAATCTGAAAGCCCACGAGATGCATATTCCTTGTAACCACTAGAAGCAAATTAGTGTCTCTGGCAGGACAAGTTGGTGGTGCCAAGGAATAGGACATGGGGCAATGGGCAGAAACTGATGCACAGGAAATTCCACCTGAGTATGAGGAAGAACTTCTTTAGTGTGCAGATGACTGAGCACTGTAACAGATTGCCCAGAGAGATTGTGGAGTCTCCCTCACTGGCTATCACAGAATCACAGAATGAACTAGGTTGGAAAAGACCTTTGAGATCATCGAGTCCAACGTATGACCTAACCTAACACCTCCTTATCAACTAAACCATGGCACTGAGTGCCATGTCCAGTCTTTTTTTAAACGTGTCCAGGGATGGTGACTCCACCACCTCCCTGTGGAGGCGATTCCAGTGCCCAATAACTCCTTCAGTGAAGAACTTTTTTCTGGTATCTAACCAAAACTTGCCCTGGTGCAGCTTAAGACTGTGTCCTCTCATTCTGTCAGTGGCTGCCTGTGAGGAAAGACCAACCCCCCACCTGACTACAATCACCTTCAGGCAGTTGTAGAGAGTGATAAGGTCTTCCCTGAGCCTCTTTTTTTTCCAGGCTAAACAACCCCAGCTCCCTCAGCCACTCTTCATAGGGCTTATGTTCCAGACCCTTCACCAGCCTTGTTGTCCCCCTGTGGATGCATTTGAGCATCTCAACATCCTTCCTAAATTGAGGGACCTAGATACTAAAGAACTGTCTGGATACAATCCTGTGCAAAGTGCTCTAGGGTAACTCTGCTTCAGCAGGATGGTTTGACCAAATGACCCACTGTGGTCTCTTCCAAACTTACCCAGTGCGTGATTCTGCTATTACATAAGAGATATTTAAGCACATTTCTTCTTGAAGTAGAAACTGAGTTGATACTGAGTATAATTATCAGCAGGATAAAAAAGGAGCTGCACATTCCACTACAGTACATCTAAACTCCTTTTGCAATGGGTTTACCAATGACACACATCAACAGAGAAAGTCACTTGTATCTAACTTCGCTCTCTCATAAAAGCTTAAACTTACAGTCCAGATACTTAAGGATTCTCATACAACCCAGATTTGCAAAAGTCAGTTTAATAAATAAACAACAATTGCTCAGCAATTAAAAATTTTTGCAAGGCCAGGATGAACTTAGCCTTTGGGAAAAAAAAAAAAGAAGTTCTTAGAGATGATGTCTGTGTAACTTCTCAATTCCATGTTAAAAAAAAATCATCTCTACAAGGAACAAAGAATCCCAAGAACTTGTGGAAGTTACTCTCTCATAAAAATCTAGTATTCATAACATTTCTGTCATCTATTAAGGTTGATAAATGAGCTATCATAGATGGTATTGGACACAAAAGAAAATTCAGTTCAACCAGGATGTACTTGTTTCCCTTCCCCAACCGTGATCTCTAAGCAGTAATTGGAGAGCAATCATAAATCTGTTCTAAACAGTCCAACACTTCATCAACATGGTTTCTTGAGAAATAAAAAGCATGTTGCATTATACACTGACAGACTAACCTCTAACACTGAACTCAGAGGGGAAACCAACTTCAGATAGGCAAAACCACACACAGGCAGGATTTTATCTGCTTGTCACACTAGGGATCACAGTCTTCTGGATCTAAAACAAAGGTACTTACTACAATATAAAGGAAGTTTGATATTTTTAATTAGTCTTACAAAGACTTCAAGGCAAAATAGTAGGACACATCTTGAAAAATGGTTCCTAATCAGTGAAACTGTAAATTGTATGCACAAGCTCTTGTTGGTCAACAAATGCCAGTTCACACTAGGCAGCTATTATGAAATTACTCTACATTCTTTCATTAACCAATCTTGTAGATGTTCAACACTAATATTAGAGTTCTATTACTGCAGCCTTAATTTAACCTATTTACTTTGTTGTCAACACAGAAAGAGAGGCTAAACTAAGCAATTTCATGCCTTTGCCTTACATACTGATTGAAAACTAACATATTTGTTTTTAATAATGAAATGAAAAAATGTAGAATAAAAAAACCCTCTTGATACAAATAGATTGGAATTCAGGATGTGCAGAATCATTCCACTTGTGATACACATTTATTGACCCAATTACTCAGTCCCTCAATAACAGCTCATGCTGTAAAGCTATCAAACACCTTCAGGTTCAGTTTCCATTATGTGATCAAGGAAATTAAAACATATATTAGCAGACATTTGTAAGAATTCTGCAAGAACTTGTGAAGATGTACTCTGACAGTAGCATATGGCCTCTAGTAAGACTCAGTATGTGTCTAACAAGAAATAGGTTTTGTTAACAAGATTGTCGGTGCATATTAAAGAGGTTTTAAACCACTGTAAGATTATAGCAAGTTAATATCAGATCTATAAGGCACCTTTAAGATGAAATATTCCATTAATTCTTTGTGGAAAAGTTGATTTTGGTCTCTATTGTAATTTACTTCACACTGTTTTTCAAGTTGGTCCCATCTTATGAATTCTTGCCAGGTGTTGGAGGAGAGATAGATGTGCCATCCTTAATTTGTGGCAAAATCATTTCTCTTAGTAGCAGTTATTTAAGTCAAGGAAGGGATTAATCCAGCAATCAGTTTACCCTGACAAATACCACAGCTTTACTGATATTAGCATGACCTCTGCAGACACAATTTGCTAGGACGGCTGTGAATTTTATTGGACTGCTTATCTGGGCAGGTTTCTTGTCTTCTCCTCTCCTGATAGCCACAATCCAGGGAATATAATACAACTTTTCCCTTCCTTGTACAAATACTTTCCCGGAACTAAACAAGTTTTTGGTCTTTCTTAGAACTAAAAATAAAAATCAAGATAACTAAAAGAAGGTACTTGGCCAACTAAATGCTTATGGGGATCATAGCTGCCCTGAGTGCATGTATACACAGAATGGGTAAGGAAGGGACCAAGGTGGGTCATTTTGTCAAACCTCCCTGCCCAAGAAGGGTCAGCCTAGAGCACTTTGCACAGGACTGTATCCACACATTTCTGATAGTATCTTCAGTGAGGGAGACTCCACAATCTCTCTGGGCAATCTGTTACAGTGCTCAGTCATCTGCACACTAAAGAAGTTCTTCCTCATACTCAGGTGGAATTTCCTGTGCATCAGTTTCTGCCCATTGCCCCATGTCCTATTCCTTGGCACCACCAAGAAAAGCCTGGATCCTTCCTCTTGGCACCCTCCCTTCAGATACTTGTGTACATTGATGAGGTCCCCTCTCAGCTGTCTCTTCTCAAGGCTGAACAGACCTAGCTCCTTCAGCCTTTCCTCGTGAGAGAGATGCTCCAGTCCCTTAATCATCTTTGTTGCCCTTCACTGGACCTGCTCCAGGAGCTCCACGTCTCTCTGGTACTGAGGAGCTCAGAACTGGACACAGCACTCCAGATGTGGCCTCACCAGGGCTGAGTAGATGGTCATGGTCACCCCCCTTGATCTCCTGGCAATGTTCTTCCTAATGCAGCCCAGGCCACCATTGGCCTTCTTGGCCACAAGAAAAGTCACACTGCTGGCTCGCAGACACCTTGTTGTCCGCGAGCATCCCCTCGTACTTCTGCACAGAACTGCTTCCCAGCAAATCAGCCCTGATGGAAAGCAGCATGCATATGGTGTGAAAGGTGATCGAAGCAGCAGATCTCAACCTACTTTTTCTGGAAATAATGCTGAAAGGCATTTTATAACCTAAGCATTACTGTTTACCCACTGTTGTGTGGAATAAAAAGAGCTTGTGGAAAGGGTATGTTCTGTAGCATCCACCATTGTTCCCAAACTACACGACCAACCTATAACCCAATTTTACAGAAATCCTTGACCATGTAAACTTACTACAATTTTCAGCAGACATGTATACAATTAAAAATCCTCCATCACAGAACACAAACAAAGAAAACAAAGAGAAGGAAATCACAATCCACTTCAATGGCACAGAAAACAATGTGATGCCATTGTGACCCATTTCCCCAAACAGATGATGGCTAAATACAACCTACACAGAAAGGATATGGATCAGCCTGCAATACCCTGTGGTTGCTTTTCTGAGAGCACCAGCATCAATGACACAGAAGATAAAGCACTCTTTCATTAACATGGATAGCACTTTTTTCCATATACCTTGATATCAATGGGCCAAACAAACAAAGATAAAATTTCTACTTGAAAAAGCCTGTATTTTCAGACATTTGGAAGTGCTTACATCAAAGTAAACTGGCAAGGAAAACTTGGTTACATATATCATTCTCTAAAAGTTTGTTTCTTCAAGTCAGAGTGATGCTATTATACAATCAAGCTTGTAAATTTTTCCACATTAAAACCCCCTTGTTTTTGCAAAGGCTTATACTTTCATTCTGTTTATTATTCCTACATTTCCATCCTTTGGTTGGCTCTTTCAGTGAAAGACATAATTCAGCACACTCTGTTTTGGAAACAAGCATTTTTCAAATCTCAACCAGGAATTCAATATTCTTCTGCTGATTTAACAGATTCTCCACTAAGCTTTCAGAAGCTAAGTTGCCTCCCAAGGGCTTATGAAGATCTTTTGCAATGTTAACATAATAAGTAAAGTTGTTTTCTGGACATTATACTTGTAAATACCTCAACATTATAAAAAACCAACACAACAGCCAATGTCTTTTTTTTTTTTTTGAGAAGACATGAAAGCACTACTACCCTTTTACTGCCATGAATATGTTTTTCATAGAAGATACAGAAAAACTCTCCTCTTGAAGGCTTCTCCTGAAAAGCACAAGTCAAGAAGTCAAGCATGACTTATAATATTTGCACAATGAAAAAAATAGCAGAATGTTTTTGGATTTGCCAGCTAGAAGGACAAGCACAACTTATGAATATCTGACTCAAAGCAAAGAAAAGTACCTATTATAAACAAAGTAGTACCTATTAGGGCCTACAGCGAGTAACTTAAAACCAGAGAAAGTAGAGTGAGATTTTAAACCAAAAAAGACTGGAACACTAAACAAAATTCCACTTCAACAGTGATTAAATGCCAAAACTTTTACCTTTTAAGGAAAAGCTGCACTAAGAGAGACAGGGAGAGCACAATGTTGTTAAAAATGTCATAATGGATGTTTAAGGTCCTAGAATGTGCTGATTTCAAGCTGATTTTAAGATGCTTGTAACATCATCCGTCAGAAAGCAGACTCATGACACGAACCCCCAACCCAAGGCAGAAAGAGATATCAACAGTGATTCACCTGC
Organism: Picathartes gymnocephalus; assembly: GCA_013390045.1. NCBI lineage: Eukaryota > Metazoa > Chordata > Aves > Passeriformes > Picathartidae > Picathartes > Picathartes gymnocephalus. The sequence goes on along the minus strand of WEKY01004195.1, from coordinate 13,958 downwards.
ACAACGCACCCAAAGGTATCACTCACCCACACAATAAGGGAGAGGTGACCTCCTACACCCACCTATTCTGTCAACCTAAAAAAAGTGATTTACAACAGCTCATAAACAAGATGGAGGTATAAAGCAAAGTTTTGCTGGTTTCTTCTGAGAGATCACTTTATACAAGACAATAAAGAAAATTTTATTATACATTACCTACAGATTTCTTATCTTTCAGCATACTTTCCCTATCTCATTGTTTAAGTTCCAGCGACAAGGTGACTCCACATGTTTCAGACTGCTTCCTCCAAGTTTGCTCACATGAACACTGCATCACTGCCAATATTTGCTGTAAGAATTTTACATCCTTCCCTTCAGATGCTGTCTGCAGATTTTCATTATAGATCTTCAGAAAAGTGTTATATACAATAATACAATGTAACCTGAGATTGCAAAGAGATATATTAAAATGTATACGCCAGAATACTCTATTCCCCCAGTTTTACATTAGAAAGCACCAGCTCACACCAGCAAATGCCAAGAGAACCTCCAAGCACAATGAGAAATCTAAAGAAAGTAATCAGTGCAATTCCTTAACTCAGTGCTATTATATTACTGTTTAACAGCTCAAACTTTAGTATTCAGCAAACCAGTTCAAAGACAGAATCAACTCATCACTGGGTTTTTTTTTGCAGGGCTGATAAGGAATCCAGGTTTAAAGCAAATTTGGGAATGGGAAGAGTCTTTGGGCTGTATGTCTCAAGCCTGAGGTCACCAGAAGGACGGGGCACCTTCCACTAGAGGCCAGCGCTGCAGCCCAGGAGTCCCCAGGCGCGGTGACTGCTCACAGCCTGTGCTCCCCACAAAAGGGCTGCACCGCAGCATGGGAAGGCCGTGCTTAATTCGCCCAGGAGACTCTATGGGGACAGCTGAGTCAAGTTATTTATTCTTCTGACACACTCGCACGCTTCCCGAGTTCACCACTTGGGAGAGAAACTACAAATAACACGGGAGGAGAAGAGCAGTTTAAGAGTCAGCACACTTGAAAGCAGGGAGGAGAAAAATCAAAAGGCGGCTGTGAGCTCATGTTCGTTGGCCACATGGCAGCAGCATAAGCAACGATTTATTTTAGGAGAAGCAGTGAAGGGCTTGGCTCGTGAGCATTCTGAGTTAACCCCATGACTGTGGCTTTTAACAACATTGTATGCAGGGGATTTGCCTGGATTATGTATGTGGGTACTCAGTATGGAGCCACTGTAGAGGTGATGGTAAAAACGCTCAGTGCTTTAAAGGAGAGAGGAAAATAGCTAAATCTGATTTTAAAAACTGGCAACGGTAAAGCCAAAGAGAATCAGAAATGGAGAAAGGAGAAAAGAAAAATTATGGCTAATATTCTTGGCATTAAAATGTCTCAGAGAAACAAAGTTTATGCTAATATTAAGTATCCATCATTGCATTTGCTATCAAACTAAACAGTTCCAGTGGAGTCTAAAGGCATGCCAAGAAACAGCTGGGTGCATGCACTGTGTATTCACTGAGTTTATATATACTGGTGAGATTGAAGCCTTTGGCATATTCCAGAGTCCAGAGAAGTATTCTTATATTTGCACTTTCTGATTTTGTTTGCAACTACCAGCTCCATTTAGAGAATTCCAAGGCAGCCTGCTCTCCCCATGAACTTCATCATAAAAAGATGCAGCTATCACCAAGAAGAGATCATGTTGCTTGATGTGACTGGAAAGACGCAATCTGTTAGAATCATAGAACAATTTGGGTTGGAAGGGGCCTTAAAGATCATCTAGTTCCAACACCACTGCCATAAGATAGGACACCTAACACTAGACCAGGTTGCTCAGAGCCCTATCCAGCCTGGCCTGGAATGATTCCAGGGATGGGTCATCCACCACTTCTCTAGGGAACCGGAGGCTGTGCTCCACCACTCTTGTAAAAAAAAAAAAAAATTCTTCCTTATACATAGTCTGATTTTACCTTCTTTTAGTTTAAAACCATTGCCTCTTGTCCTACTGCAACAGGTCCTACCAAAATGTTTTTGCATAAGCTCCCTTTAGGTACAGAAAGACCACAAGGGAGGCACTTTTGCCAGACAATCCTACTAATTGTTCAAAATAGCACATGTTTCACAGTTTATTATTCTATTAATAGAATATCTGTGTTGGTGACCATGAAAGAACTTGAAGGATCTGGCTGCATATGCACTTCAAATATCATAGTAGTAGCATCCTCTAACCTTACTGTGGCCAATAAAATAGTATCTGTAAGCCTTTTTTCTTCATACTGCCCTGCTGTCTGTATCATTTACACTTCTCTAAAGCAGTGACAATATGTGTACGGCAGCGAGCACAACAGTCTTAGCTCACATCAAAGGGTTTCTGCAGAATGGGGACACAAAGATGTTACAAAATGACACTGTAATAAAATCAGTTAAAATGGCTGCTCCTCTGTGCACAGCCATGACAGTATTACAATTATTTGATTAGTCATCTTTTGCCTCAAACAGCAAGCTTCATCAGGTGAGCAGAAAAACTTTGAAATAAGATACACATGCTAAGGAGACCAGCATGAATAAACACTAAGGAGTTAGTAAAAGCAGTACTAAAACCAATTGATTTAAACTGAGCCGAAGTTTATCACACTACAGGAGTCAGCATTTCCACAGCAAAAATACTTCCTATAAGATCCTGAAAATTCAAGCTTTAAAGAGAAAGAGATGAAACCAGTAGAATTCTACTGATCCTACAGAAAAAAAGATGGGTTAAGAGATGATCCTGCCTCAAATCTGGCCAACCTTGGCTCCTAAAACAAGCATACACCAAACATCTAGTAATAGTTGCAAACACATAAAATGAGTAAATTCCATTGGAAATGCTGATAATTGAAACTTAGAAATTATTAATCCAAAGTCACTAAAGTGGAAGGAATATTACTTCTTGATAACCCAACTCATTAATTATCTTGTGTGCATGTAGGTCTAATTTTCTGGGTGCACATACATCATTAGTAATCAACTTCTATACTTTCTGCCTTTGTAGTTGGCACAATTGTATAGCAACCTGATCTTCCCCCATGGGATTGAAACAAGGCTAATGTTCAGCCTTACATGTGTGCTTTACAGTCTCTCAACTACAGAATTCAGTAACCTACCAAAGACTCAGAGGAAGGTTATTATCCATGAAAATAACATACCAAGTTTTAAGAAAGGTAAATCTAAAAATCAGGGCAGAAGACTCCAATCAGTCCCTATCATTACAATTAGCCAACAATGGGTCCAAGTCTTTAAAACATATATGAATAGAGGGCTACTTTATCAAATGTAACATCACTATCATATACTGTTCCAGAGGCAGAGATTCTGATGAAGCCATGACTGAAATGTAAGATTGATGCACCTGTCCAAAAGACATTTTTAAGTTATTCTGGGCTATGTTAGAATATTTTAGCAGAGCATGCTTCCAGTACTATAGAAGACTTTTGTAACCAATCCTAATAGTTCATGGAGTGCAGCCACTGATAAACGGAAGCCTTTAAAAAGACTTGATTGCTCTCTATTATTGGAAGTTTCAGTCCTGAAGTACAAAGCTTAAATAAATCAAAAATGCAAGAAGATTTGGATGAAAGTCAATCATCAGGAAGAAAAGCTAAAAAAAAAGCTCTAAAAGCTGTCAGTCACTCCTTTGCAGCAAGATCACTGAAAAAGTAATCCTCAGAGAAGGGAAGAGAAACCGACTACAGCCCTTATGAGGCATATTAAGCATAGTAGGAATGAAAATTGGAATTTGCCTTAGAGAAGTTTTTTTACTGAAGGAAACACCTTTATTGGACTGCTTTGGTACTTCAGGACTACAGGGGGACTGAATGGAGAAAATGGCATCTCAAAGACATAAGTGGCCAAGGCAGATGCAAGAAACCTATCTAAACAATGGGTAAATTTGAAAGACAGTAATAAAACAGCTACTCCAGAACTGCTGAGCAAGGGACATGGAATAGCTTGTGCATGGCACAAAACAGCCTACTTGGCAAGGTAAGAATGTCCCCTTGGATCCTGCCTGCTTACCAATTAGCACATCCTTTAGAAGTGTGACAGTGTTCTGGGCTTCATTCAACTCCAGACAGAGGTTTCTAATGCTTTGATGATCTCCTGATGTGATTCTGCACAATCAGATCTGAGAGTATGTAATATACCTATGGTCTGTCTGAGAAATGAGATGCTAGAATTATCCTCACCTGGCCAGGTCTAGTAGGATGGGCTAACTGATACGTAGTATTGGCTTGTCAAAGACCATCAGAAGGAATCTCATCAGAGGCCTAGTCAGTTTCTCTGACCATAGGTTGGAACTGTCCATAAGCAAACAAGCATAAACCACCTAGGAAGCATCAGGAACCAATATAATTACAAGTGTCAATACAATGGGGTCATTTTAGGATGCATCTTGCACAGACAATGACTCTTGAAACATCCACTCTGCACCTTTCCTATGGCACTAAAAAGGCTTTTGTGGAATGTAAAAGAAGCTCTGCAGATTTATTATTCTCTGTGTAAAAATATAGAATGTCCCAACTTGTGAAAAGAGCTGTTACTGACATGCAAGGTACCGCTTTCACTTTTCACAAATTCTTTAGGTTGGAATAGATGTCTGGAAATCAGTCACTCCAACCTGCTGCTCAAGCACGACCAGCTAGAGTACGTTGCCCAGAACTATGTCTAGTTGGGGCTTTAACTGTCTTCACAGATGGAGACTCTACAACCTCCATGAGCAGTATGTTCCATTGCTTGAGCACCCTCATAGTTTGAGTTTTCAGAAACTCTTTCCCTCTTTGGTAAATCCTAAAATTATCAAAGACTAACAATTTACTAGGTACAGAAAACATTACACACATTAATTAATGCACACTATAATTACATATATTCAGTTTTACATTGTACTTTAAGCTGTTTTCCAAAATAGCGACTAAAACTTCAAGTCTATTGGTTTGAGAGGCTAATAATAATGAGCACTTTGTGCATATTAGATATGAGGCATTAGCCTAAACAGTTTGGAGTTGCTGAGGCATTTTGCCCACAAAAGGTGAAGGTCTAAGCTGCCAAACCCCAGAATAATACACATCCGCTTCTTATGTACCCTGGCAGCCAAACCCTAAGTCAAACTTGCCAGGGCACTTTGCTCATTATACATAGAATTCTTGACAGAATTTTAGTAACAACTCAGTGTGGCTTCAGAGTTATTTTAACCTGTGGCCAATCCCCACATGCATGTCCAAACTGCCTAGCCACAGAAATAACAAGCATAGCAATGCCAGGTTCAAAGTGTTTCCTCTTTACATCCAAATCCACGACAAATGTTATTCATGCCACATTGTGCAAATATAACTGCAAGGATCCAACCCTAAAAACAGAAGTAGTAGGAAAGTAAGAACTAGTAATGAGTGGTATTACTGCTACCTCAGTCCAAATAAAAAAGACTGAAATGCTCTGCAGAGTTAGTTGATGACACTTTCCTCTTGCAGCAACTAGCCTCACAAAAGATACCAGAAGACCTTGTGAAGAATAAGCTTCATCATAGCGTTGCTGTGATTATGTTTTTAAAGCAAATAAAAACAACAAATGGAAGAAATTTCTAAACCCTAAACAGTAATGTGTGGCAAGAGAATTTAAAATTGTGTTCTGAATAAAGTCTGGAAGTAGGTACCAGCCAACATTCTCAACAAATCAGACATGATAGGAAGCCACATGCAGTATGTTTTACTGACAAACATTTAAATCTGTCTTACAGGTCTAATTCAGACATTATGAGAACCAAAACTGCCTCTAGCCTCCAAGTCTCTTGCAGACATTTCTGTTCAATAATCACCATTGGCTCAGATGTTTATTTTTGTCAGGGCACAAGAACTGAGCCTGAATGTATTATATCATTAAATGATATAATAAAGTTAAACAGGTTAGAAGAAATAATATGTTGGCTAGGACAGCAAGAAAAAGAAGTAGCTGTCAGGAGAACAAATTCGCTAGCAAACTACCTAACAGCACTCTGAACTTTTACTTACAGATGTAAACTGACTACTTGGCAAGCTTTCAGAAAAAGAACCTACCTCCCTGAAGGTACAGCAGCAAACAAGTTTAAGTACAACCAGTTCTTGAGAAAAGCCCTTTAATAATCTGCACTGCTAGGAGAGAACTACACTAACAGTCCTCGGGTGGTAAAGTAAAATAAATAGTGCCAATTACACCTGAAATACTCAAGATTTCCATTATCATTTTTTCAAGCTCTCCCTCAAGAGATTAGTGGAATTTACCTTGCAGCAAGAATTAGTTCCTAAAAAAATCCTGTACACTACCTTGCTTTCTGAAATCTTCCTTTAGAGATACATCTAAAAGATATTCAAAAAAAGCAAATCTTAGTGACTCATTGGGAGTTAAACCATGACACCAAACACAGGGAAGTGTGTCATTTATGTAAACAATCTTTATTTCTTATTTTCTACCATCTGGACATAAAGCTTTTACATCACCCATTGCAACCAAAAAGCTGCAGCCTTGCCAGGACCATGTAATTTATCACAACCAGATGGTGTGCTGTCAATAAAGGAGGGGCTGCTATCATTCCAGGGCAGAATAATTACCTTGCCTTTGAACCAAGGACAACGTTTTCAATAAAAACCCAAAGCTGTTTAATGCAACTTCCAGTCTGTCAAGACTCCCACTGTGCAGCTCCAGGATTCATTAGACTCACAGAAGTGAAGGAGACCATTTGTTATAAACATAGCACAAGTGTCTCAGAAGACATTGATGACACACGATTTAAAAAACCCCCAAACAGTAAAGACATTTTGAATCTTCTTTAAAAGCTTTTTGCATAGACTTTTTTCCTCACAAATTTACAGCAAAACTAGCTGTACTGCAATAAAATGCCACCTATGGCCCAAGCCTTTTAGGTAAACTATGGAAGATACTCATTGCTCTGCTATACACCTCTTCTGATTTGCAATTTTGCATCTCAAAAGGTGGAGTACCAACATTTATTCCGGGAGGAAAGGTTGTAAAGCACAGAGAATTAAAATTAACTAGCAAGCAAAGCTAAAGACCAGAAAGCTGTCTCTCACACACCAAAACACTACTAGGTTGACACTCCTCTGACATCTGGAAACACATGGCAATCATACTGGAGCAATTCAGAGGACTGGACCCTGCAGGATAATTAAACAAATTACAATACAACCAAATGGTACCTTCGCTTTGAGCAATGCAAGAAACTGGATGAATTTCACTACATACTAAATTTCCCCTTGAATTTCAAACCCCGCCAAATAAAAAGCAGTAATTATTTGAACACTCAAATAATTTTCTGAGTCTACTTCCATGCCAAAAACTGACTTTCAACTTGTCCTTCTTTCAACAGTACATATTTAATGAAGTGGTTAAGAAACACATCCTTTTTTCATAACACCAGAACATTTTGTTCACCTCGAAAAAGTAGAATAACTGTCTAGCTTGGGAAATTAAACATGAGCTGGAAGCCCGAGTGTGACCATTTCCAGGAATTACATCTAACAGAAGAGAACAGAAATATTCCCACAGTTTCAGTTCCACAGTGGTAACAAATGTATTAAAAAACGTCTTAGCTTAGTTCACTTTCGATTGATCCTCTCTCTAGCTAAGATCAAATCAGTATATTTTTTTCTTCATGTAGCAGTTGCCTAAAGGATGCTATTAAAGATTCTATTATATTTTACATGTGATTTACAGCCTTAGAAGAAAAATACATTGAGGCAAAACATGATAGGAAACAAAAAATCCAAACCACCACAACAATTGTACAGCATTTAAGACTTTGCAAAAATCTCAGCTGACAAATTTCTGCTCATCACCTTCAGAAGCTGCAGTAAGTAGCTGATGACTTACCATCCAGAAGATCACAGCTAATTGAAAAAAGGGTAGAAGATAAAGCATGATCCTTTGGTTCTTCCAAGAAGCACAGTTATGTGCATTAGCAAAAAGCTTCACAGAGAAAGAATAAGTTGTCTTTTCTGTCTGAATGATCAAGGGTGGGTCTTACCTTAGGATGCCAGGGTCCAGTCCCACCAGAACTTAAAAGTATCACTGGAAAATCTCTTTGTTGTTCACTCTTAATAAGCACATGGAATGGGGACATAACACAATGAAGACAGCAACTGATAAACTTCCACAGACACACAGATACAGATCTATTTTTATTAACACTTAAAACTATTCTCAGATTTTAAGCATTTCTTGTACCTATGCAGTAGCCTTCAAAGGAGATTTTGCAGCCTTTTCCAAAGCCCAGACACAGGTGTGCAGCAACTCACACTCAGTGTGCAAAGATGCACACAAGAAAAGGCTCAATGGCCTTTCCAAGGTGGAGGCTTTTGTTTGTTTTCCAACACACAACAATTAGTCTCACCTTGATAAAAAAACCCTTTTACTGTTCTTGTTTTGTACAATATCTTTATCTCTAACTCTGCCATATTACACAGAATATACTACAAAATCATCCTTTTTGAGATTCCCCAACAGCTATAAAGCATTAGTGTTGCCACTACTATTAAAGCCATATTAATGAAAAAACAGAGCAAACAGAAACCAGTCAATCCCCAATCAAGCTAAAGGCAACTGAAGGCATTTGTCTCTACATGAAGAAAATACATTCAGAACCACCAATATCAATGGATGCACAGTACTTGGAAAAATAAAGCCAAAGAACACAGGCTACACCACAGAACAGATGATCAGCTGCTAACTATGTCAGCACTTACATCAAGGCAGAATCAGACTGCAATATGTTCAGAATCTTCCTCCTGATCAATTTCCTGCTCCAATAAGTGACTGAAGAAGTGATATCATCTTCTAATTAACACCATATTAAAATCACGTAATACAACTCTAAGGACAAACATGTTTGAACAGTTTTCACGTAGGTTTTATTATGATTCTTCCTTCTAGTCTGCAATTTAGATTTCCTAATTAATCTGAATTTTCTAGAGTCAAGAACTGAATTAACCTATTTTATTAACTGAAACACCTTAGTCCCTCTTGACACAGAATGAACTGATGAACTGGCATCTGCACTGAGATGTAGTTAAACGAAACAGGGGGACACCCCCCAGAAAAGCCCACAACTAACGAAAGACGCAAGGCACCAATGATCAATTTTGCTGAACTTGTAATGAAGTGAATTTCAGTACAGCTCTGGGGAATACAGATTTTTAAAGGCTCCACCAGTATGCAACATCATGGCTTGCATACTGACTAGCATTTTAAAAATACCAGATATTTTCAGCACTCTGATAAAAATACAGCCAATAGAATATACCAACTATTTCAATGGATGAACTCTCAAATCTCTCTGTTCAAAATATTGCTCCACAACAGGAACAACACACAACTCTTTGGTACATCCAAAAGACAGGATTATTCGTAATTTAATATGGAAACATTTCAGCTGTCTTAATACCAGGGTAATTCCTACACAAGTCTGGCATTTGAGACATGCTACATATTTGTCACTGAAGTGTGTGAAGTTTTGTGCTGTTATGTGAGGTTCATCAGTTGATGCCTTGGCCATAACAGTACCTCCTCCCACACATTCAGGTTGCTGAAGAGATCAGCTCTCTGAACCTGGAGCGTTTTCATCAGACCATTTATTTGCTCTATAAAGGTACATCCAGCCCTCATGAATTCACAACTAAAGGGATACCAACAGCTTAATTTGGCTGTAATTCAACAAAATGCATGTGTTTACATTTGTCAAGCTTTAAAAGAGATCTTCAGAACCACTGAGCTTGTAGCAGCAACCTTTACAAGGTTTAACACTTGAGCTGCAGTGCTTTTTACCCTAATTTTAAAAACTGCCCTTTCCCTCTGTATAGATAAGAAAATTACACACAACAGGGATACGGAGCCATTACCATCTCAGACTCCCTGTGTGATAATCAGAGGAATGATCTGCTGACCTCAAGCAGTCTTTGAAGTCTGCACAAACATTACCTAAAGAAGAGGGAAGGACTATTCAGCAGGACATACATCTCCCTAGGCCTCCCTCTGCCGGACTAGTGGTTCTCTCAAAACCTGAAAACACCTGGGCTGCTAGAAAACTTGTAGTTATAGACAATGTTCAAGGACTGCTGTGAAACAGACTTCGTATATCAGTGTTTCATTTAAGCCTAGCATGCAAAAACTGTCATGCAGCAAGCATTGATTTATTTTCTTTAGGTCTGAATTACTAATAAGTTAGCATCAGGGAAAAGCAAAACAAATGAACCACAAAAAATCCAATCTCCTCCAAAAACAAGCACAATTTCAATTCACATTTATACAGACTTTTATCTTAGGCAACAAAGCATGCAAAGTAAAATGGAATTGCTCCCATTGTTTAGTTTCACCAGTCCCTCGATTTTAAAGATACAGAAATTATAAAGTAGTAGATCCACATAACATAAATAATCTACTGAAGTTATCCACGTCAAAGAGAACCATGTCCTCAAACGTAATGCCAACTTGTAATTAATTTCAATAACTCAGTTTCAAGAGATGGGAAGTCAAAATACCATCTCTTGCCACTTCTCTTCAGTCAAAATGCACTTTGAATTGCAGACACCTGCTTTTTTTAACACTTAGGAAAGTCTAAAAAGACTACTGGTTGCTGGTACCATCAGATTCCTTAATGACTACTAGAATCACGTGTATCTGGTATTTGCTTTTAAATTTTTTCCCCCCGTACTAACTCAATGGTATACCAGACACTGCAGAAATAGCAACTGTCTCTAAAGTTCACACAACACAGAACAAAAGATCGCATGCTCTCCTTTTGTGTTTAGTGTGACTCTTCATAGGAAATCCACCTAGACAGTAGAATTTGATGCCTTTGATGAAGAATGGATCTTGTCCAAGGCAACAACAACAAACAAAACCAAACCAAAACACTGCCTCCTGTCAGAAGGCTGGCAGAAATACACACGCCCTTTCCACTTAAAGGAGAATTCAAGATAATGCCTGGTTGACTAACTTGATAAAATTATCCGTGAACACTATTTTACCATTAAAAAAAAAACAAAACAAGAAAGCAATAGCATGTGCCTGTGTATCTAAAAATGAGTAAGACTGGCTGAATATAAAATTATTTCATATGCAAAGAATTGCATAGGAACAACAGTTACATTTCATGGTCACATTGCACTCATGTCCTCTGGTATATTTCAAGCCCTGTTGTAGTGACAGACTAGGCTCACCTGATCCAGAAGGGTTCCCTAACTCCAACCCCACATCCACCACCACATTTTTCCACACAGAACTCTTTCAGACACCAAAGTTCTACTGAAAGCAGTTTAAGTTCTCTCTAGAGTTATCACAGCTAAATAGATTAGCCATACAGACAAAGAAAATCTACTGTGATAGAAAGTGAGAACAAAAGCACATTAGCTGCCAGCTTCACTCTGACACCAGCTGAAGGATCTGCCGAAGAATAGCAGTATTGCCTGCAAGAACTCCCCTCCCCAACTCCCCTAGGCAATCCAGAAAGCAATTTCTTTGCAGTTCCTGTTTGTTTATACCTTGCTCACTGTATCTGCTTGCACTGCTCTCACATGACTAAAATTCCCTGCATCCTAACAATTATGATTTACAGTCATTGAACTTATAAAGCGTTGGTTCAGATCAACGGGTAATTTTAAAGAATGTGATTAGGGCTATCCCTCCAGAAAAAAGCAATTAAGTTTGTGCTGCCTGGGTACATGTATTATCTAACTGTACATATTAATCACTGGGAGGATTTGTGGGATTGTATTAACACTACTTACACATTAGTGCTCATACAGATTTTGTATTATCACAAATGCAGTCATGATAATAGCATTCATAATCATTAAAAAGACAGCTGTACATATCCTGTTTGACAGCTACTCTTGTGTCTTGCTGAGAAGAAAGAAAAGGAATGTGCGCTTGTCAGACCGTTCTTCTGAACTAGTTATGGCACCTTCACTACAAAGTCAGAACCATGAAAAAAATTACCTTTATATAGTTTCAATGAAACTTGCCTTGCCAAGTTAATTGAATTGTTGATAAAAGCAAGCATTTAAAACCTTCTATTTTCTTTTTATTATGATACCACGGACACTGAAATTTAAAAAGCATATCTTTGCTCTTAAAAATCTCAAGAGAAAGCATCAGTGAAGAAGAGACAGAACAAAAAAGACTCAAACCTCTGTATAGTACAAATAGGTTGGCAGGCCTTTATGGCAAATTGAAGCCACAGAGAACAAAAACATCAGGAACACATACAAACACCACATTTCTTTAGAAGCTAAGGAATGTGCAAGCTTTGACAAAGCATATTATATTAAGGATGTTTATAATCTACTTCCATGGAGACAGTTCAGTAGCTTTACAACATAGCAACAAAAAGCGTGAACTATATTTTCCATCTGTTTTGTGCAGACTGGTTTTTTACAATGGAAGTCAGTATTAAAGCTAACTGTTCCTTGTGATTTTAAACAGCAACACAACGGAGTACAGAAATCTTTTCCTATGCAGTACAAGAGAAGATGGAGGATACGAATGGCTATTAAAAATATATACAAAAATATGTGATGAAGACCTCTTGTTTCAAGCAGGAAGTGTTACACAATTAGCAGTCATGTAGTTTCAGCTAATATTACTGTGTTTATTAACTGTAAAATATCACACAGATATAAAAAACCTTACAGAACCAGACAGATTATCACCTCCAGCTGAACATGTGCAGTAAGAATAGCAAAGTAGCCCCTTTCCACATTTTAAGAGAGCTATAATCAAAAATGGAAAGATATGGTCAGTATAAAACATGAAATCAGCTTTAGGTCAAGCACGAGGAGAACAAAAAGGACAGCACTGTAAGTACTTCCTCCAGAGGAAAACAAAAATACTAGCATTGGAAGTACTCCTTCCATCTCCAAAGTTCATTTACAGCAGGGGCATAAAATCTCTTCTGAAGCTACCCACCTTAAAACAGATTAAAAAAAATACCAAAAAGCATCTATTGTACTCATATATTATTAGCACAAGTTCTGCCATTCTGCTGCTGTTAGGCTTGAGTTCATCCTATGTTATATGGCATAGCTGTTCTCTACAGGCATAGACCACAGGAAATAGCACAGAAAACTGTATTTCTTTCGCCAGAACACAAAAAAGCTGCAGTGCACACCAGCTTTTCCAAGAAAAAGCACAATGCTTAAATTTAATAGGTGTGATCTATACAGATAACACTTTAAATGAAAAGGCACTTGAAACACTCCATGGTACATTACTACTGTAGAAAAACAAATGTGTATGGAATATACAGCCCCTGTGGCCACATGTTAGATTACCCTCAAATCTAAAGGGAAGTCATTGAACATTTACAACCTGTGTTAGGAAAAATCTTGCTATGAAAAATAC
>WEKY01004194.1:60735-90488 GCA_013390045.1 Picathartes gymnocephalus | reverse complement strand
AAAAAAAAAAAAAAATTACAGAACTATATGTATTTATATGTTTTATATTTCTAGTTGGATTTTTTTTTCCTTTGGTATTTTTTTCCTTGTTACTTACACGGCCCTTTCCCATACACATATCCAGATTTAGATATTTATCTGTGCTTAAAGAGATTAAATAATAACAGGATTATCAGACTCCAGGAAAAATGTAAGTTGTTTACAAATCTGGTTACTGAGTGACAGTGAACAGAATTGGATTTATATTTTTTTAAAAAGCAGAGGAGAGAAGTCACTTTCTCAAAGCACTGATACTGATTCTCTGAACCATGTGCTGATTCTAACCTGCACACAGAACAGTTGAAATGACCTACTAATGTAGAACAAGGATAGCGTATGGCTTTGAATAAACTGCTGACAATAAACTGTGGTTGTGCAATGCCACTGTTCTTGGACACCTAAGCAGATTAAAACATCTTGTTTTGACAGTTATATTGTGGTCATTTTTGTACTTCTTTATCAACAGTGCTCATTTTTGTACCATGATTGACTACAGATTTTCTAGGTAAGTTGGTAGATTTAAGCGGGAGTTTTAAAATAAAGATTTGCAACCATTTTACATTTTAGATACAGAGGAAATTTGATCATTTACGTAATTTAATAGATAGCCTCATCTCATTCTGTAATTCTCTCTTTCTCTGTGGTTACTTTGAACACCATTATTCAGCGTGCTGCTAAAATGGATCTCAGCTAACCTGTGGGCCATTGAATCACTGTTTGAACAGAGGAGACATTCTCTCTTTGAAAGAAAGCTCAAATTATCACTCAAATTATCGCAAAAACAAGTCAGCACATTCATATTTTATCTTTAATGATACCAGTTCCATAGGATATAGATTACATAAGAGTCCCATAGGTTACCAGATAACCATTAACAGAATTCTGTCAGTATTCTGCACCTGATAACAATGTCCCCAAATGAAACCTCAAGAGTTTTTGACAAATGAACACCAAGTCTTGAATTGCCAGGCCCATTTTTGGTTGCAATGACTTCAATTCATTGCAAAACTGTTTTACCTTCACTTACTGTCTCAAAGAATATACAACACTAGTTCTGTGTTGCCAAAACCAAAAAACCGAATTATTGATTAGAAAACTGAAAATAGTGTGTTGCAATTATATAAAAACTTTTTGGAGACAAAAGAGCAGTTGGACCGCTAGGAGATATAAATGAAGAGTTGATTCAAAGTTCTCCGGTGTGCTTAATTTACAAGAGATGAGTTGTAACAAGTGGCCACTGTTCTCATAGCTGTCTGGGACATCCCTCCAAGTTACAAACACCAGCAGAGCAAGAGGAAGCAGTTCAACTAAAGTTGTGTCTTCCATTTTTATTAAGGATGCCCTTTAAGGACGCCCTTTAAGGACTTTTTTGGGCTTCTGCTCGTGGTAGTTTCAGTACAGTTTCAGATCTAAGTCACTGTTTTGTGTGTGGATTGTAACGACTCTTGCTGATGTACCAGTGATGCAGAAGTTGGAGTTTTGTTTTAGAGGGCTGTTTTGGAGTTGCCTCCTTAATCCCTCTTTCCTCTGGAGACCCAGTTCCCTCAGCTAAGAATGAAGCAGGAACTCACCAATCCTGCAATGTAATCATAAAATAATTCTTGCCTTTGCCACATAGTTGGCCTACTTGCTGCAAACTTTAGATGGCTATCTACTGTCACACAAATCTTAAAAATTTTGCATAGATACAAAAAAGAAGAACAAAGGTCCAGTTTTCAAGGACTTTAAAATAAGTGACAACCAACATGCTTTCAAGCATGAGAAAGACTTAAGAAGCTAAATATAGTGTAAAAGAGACAGCTAGAAGATAAAACAATTAAATTTAAATGTCTTAAGGAAGTGTTTTTCAACATTGACAGGATTTTCAACTGCCAGAGCAACAGTGGGGAAAATTATCCAAAATGTATATCTGAACCTGCAGCTCCCAGTATGAATTTCCCCTTTATATCTTATTGCTTTCAGCACAAAGCACAAACAACAACAGTAAAGGCTGAAATCCATCTATTTTGGATCCATACATGGATCAATGATATGGTAATATTCTATGGTGTGCAGCAGAGACTAAATTTTGTAGGTGCTGAGTAGATTATTTACATGTGTACTGTGTATTGTGCTCTTTAGTGATGCTGTAAAATTACAGTAAACTATTATTTTCAACTATTTTGAGGATATGTAGAACAGAATAATGTTTTAAACATGCATCTAAGCTGATAATATAAACATGTAAATATCAACAGACTTGATTCACAAAATGTTCTAGAGAAGAAATGCAGGATAGTGTCTTTAAATAATAAAAAAACCTGAAATATTTTAATTTACTAGTAAATCTCCCAAGTTTTAAATTTCTGTAAAATTGGAGGAAAATATTAAAAGTTTAAAGAGAAATGCCAGGTAGAGCGACTTGTTAGCGGAGAGTGAGCCCTGGTGTTCTCCCTCTCAGATTAAGATAACAGTAGGGAACCTGCTCTGAATTGCTCAAACTGAAGGAATAAATGCCAAGGGAAAGATAAGATAAATTCTTGCTAAACAAAGGTACGTCAAGTGTAGGACTTTAAGAGCAGCATGATAAGCACAAGAACTAAGTGAGGCTCATGAAGCGAAAAATTTAAAGAAGTGTGGGTTGTAAAGAGAATAAGAAATTATTATCACATTAAAACATCCAAACGAATCCACAGATTGTGTGGACTTCCAACAAAAATGAAAAGCATTTCTGAAAAAGCACAAGGAAAGAACTTCAACAGAATTTTTAAAAGCATTGAGAATAAAATCATAAGCAGTGGCTAGAACTGATTAAAAAACCAAAAGAAAGAAAGAGTCAAGAGTAGTTATAAATGAATGATTAAAACTGAAAGAGTATATAGAAAACAAAGGCTCGTATATAAGAAATAGAAATAGGAAAATGTCCAAAAATACACACTGTAAATAGTTTTCAATGGAATATAATATTTAATTACAGGACAAAAATTTGTCACTGTGCCTATATTTGGAAGTTTGCAGTCTGAATTTGTCCTTCATATCTGTATGATGACAATATACTTATGCTGATATATTCAGGAACCCAGTTACCTGTGTTTTATAGGTGTCCTATATTTCCTTTTCCTGTTCTCCAACAAACTGTTATCTTTGAATTATCAGTAGATTTTCCATAATATTCCTGTTGTCTCTATGTATATATTGCCAATACAATTGAGACTACCAAAACATATGTTCCATTGGCTTAGTTTGCCACTTGGAAAAAGACATCCATTGTATACCAATTTACTTTCTTCTTTTAATATTCTTATGTGAAAGATTGTTAAAACTATTGGTGTTCTGATTTTTACCTTCTCTGATTTTTTCCCTGCATACCTATCTTTAGGATAATTCATGTCCAAACCATACTAAGGTTATCCTTGCTGTCATAGAAACACCACAGAATTTTATTTTCCTTTCATTTCTGGGCAAGAGAATGTGGGAAATATTTTATTAGCATTTTTGTGAGGTTGTGTTCACCTACCATATACTGGACAGGGGTAGAAATCACTTTAAATGTTTAAGTGACTTTGGGGTATGTGTACACTGGGAGGTATTTTATTAAAAAAAAAATTAAATTCTTCCACAATGCCTCCCCAAAATCACCAGCACTGTGGTTTGCTAAATGAATTTTGCATGCTATTTTGAGAAATTTCATGGATGCATAAATGCTTCTTATAGGTCTACTCGAACATATACTGTAAGGGACAGAACAAATTTTTTTGCAGAAAATAAATACCTGTATTCACCTTAAAGCATTAGGAAAATGAAGTTTTCATAATGTGTGATTATACTCATCTTTTTCCTTATACCATGAAAAATATAATTAGAATTAGGGATGTGAGATTTCCTTTTCACACAAATTGAGACTAATTATGAGCTCCTAAGCCATACTGCCAGGCAGGTGGATTAGGGATGTCTTTCATTCTCTTCCTATGGTTTTCCTTAATTTTTCTCTGCTTTCCAAGAACTGAACACTGCTCCCAGTTAGTGGCAACAAAATCAATCTTTATGTTAAAAGATTTTTTATGTTATCAAGTGCACTTGGACAGGAAACAAGAGCCTTCATCTCTTCCATTCTCCAAGGTTTTTCATACTTTTCTCCTTATAATGAGCCCATCTCTGCTTTCTGGTCTCGTCTGCCTTCATTATTACCAGTGATGCACAGACTTAGTTGTGTCAAAAACTTCCTCGAAGAATATTATAGGTCACAAATCTCTTTCAACAATTCCCACATTGTACTGGTGTATGTTTTCCTCTCTCCCTTCTCTTTAATCAGTTACTGAGAAAGCACTGTGGCTCAGTATTTTTCTTTTTAACAGGACCTTTACTACCACTGTTAGTATTACAGTGCTTCTTTCTGGGTGTCTGGTCTCTACCAAATGTTGATCTGTGCTACTGGAAAGTGACCATTCCTCCTGCAGTGATGGCTACAAAAATCCAGCTCCCTCCTAAGAGGAGCCTGTTCTGTGTACAGACTCTCAAGGCTTTGGAAGGAACTGTCTCTTGTCCACTCTCAGTCACAAAACAGATTATTGTAAGGGTTAATATGCTTTCTCTCCTGCTTTGAAAATTAGTATAGCTCATCTTGTGACAAACTTCTGAGGTTCAGCAAAGCTCCTCTGTGGGCAATTTAAACTTTACTGAAGTCAAAAGGATAATTGTGGCTAGAAGTAGAATAAACTCAAAGTAGGTTTATGAGAAGTAAAATGAATGAAAACAAGCATGAATAATTTCCTAGAGTGGACATGAGTGTCACACATGAAAACAAAAGAATGGAAAATCCTGAAGTACAGGATTCAAGCCAAGATAGGAGTCCTGGGCTGTAAAAGAGCTGAACAAGAAACACTTGAAATTTGGTGGTGAAAGAGTAGATACCTGAGTTAGTAGCAAAATAATAAGATATATAAAGAATGAAGTTAAACATAAAGTCTCATCTTCCTTTAGAAGCTCTTTCTAGGGAATAGATTCTAAACTCCAGCATATAGAATAATGAATAAAGGATTTAAATTTCCAGGGTCACATGTTTAAACATAATTTAAGAGTATACTTCAATGGAATTTAAATCAATGTTCATATGGGAAACTGAGTAACCCTTCCCTTATTTTCTGTTGTAAACTGAATTTATGAACAGTATTTGAGAAACATAAAACCAAATACTTAATTTCAGTTTAACACATATATTTTGTGCAATGGAAGCAAATAGATCTGTCTCTGTACTAATTACACATTAAAACTGGAGGCGAATATCTCTTTCATTTAACATGAAGACAGTATAGAAGTCATACAGTTTCCTAGTATTTTCAAAGTCGGAGCAATATCATTACTTTCTTCTTCAACAGTGTCCACTGAAATAGCAGAAAATGACCCTGAAGGTGTAGAGGATCTTAGGCCCTGTTTCACAGGAAGATTTAAGGAAAAGCTCTGCCCTTAACATCTCTGTGGGCCTTAGCAAATGTCGTGACCGAGCAAGTAAAAAGATGCTGCTTATTTTGTCCATTCATACCCTGAAGTCACCATGGATTCTGAGAATAGAACTGTGGGGTTCTGATCTTGGGCACCTCTCAGAGACCTCCAAGCCACATTACATCAGTCATCATTTACATTCTGCTAGACCACAGTGATGAATCCTCTGTCCATTATTTCCAGCCTTGACATAAAACATTTGATTTTATGGGTATATTCTAAAGCTGGATCCTGCTTTTCAAGTGACCAAAGTTCATGCATACCTTTGAATACTCAGATATTCAACTAACCTTAAAAATAATTTCAATGACCATAAGTATATATGTGAATGATTTTCTGAACAGCTCTGTGGTGCTCACTAGCAAGATCAATCCTCAAACAAAGAATGAACTAAAACCACTGGAATGCGTTCTTAAATGTATTGGTAAAAACTTCCTCAGAAAATAATAAGTGAAAATCTACCCATGCTAAAAATCATTATCAAAAGTCTCATAAAGATCTCATTTACTTATTTCTGTAAAGAACCCACAAGGATAGTGTTTGAAATTCAAGGTATCTGTCTTTATATCATATTTTTATCCAATATATTTTATAAATCAATATAAATACTTAATTGATTTTCAAAATGCAACTATGTGTAATGAAACTAGAATGAGAAGGGAAATGAAAGTTTGAAAATACTGAAAATTATGTCCATGTATACACAGTGAAAAATAAAAGTAAGCAAAAACTTTGGGCTACCTATGATCTTTTGAAATATATGCATAAAAAGGTATTCTACACATCTGATTTTGCACTTGACTGTATTTGTGTGAAACCTGTAAAGAGTTGAAGGGCAGAGACACCTGTGAGATATAGACCTGGAAGGGCAGTGAAGCTTGGGTGGCTTTTGTTCCCCTTAGAGATATCCTTTTCTTTACCCCTTGATAAAGCTGGCCAGTTCCGCAGATTATTGTGTGAGGCCACTGATCACCACCTGCCCATCGTTTCACAACCCTTTGATATTCGTGTTTCTCAACAAAGAATTAAAAAGACCAGCCTCTGGGAAGCCTACAATGCAAGAGCTGCAATTTGCTGGAGACTTACAAAGGCCATTTCCAATACCTGGGGTGTGTTCCAATGGGGACAGAGAGAACCTCTCCCTGGTTTAGGGGAAGAAGGATCCTCCCACACCTCAATATAGGAATGAGGATAGGTGCCTGTGTAATGCATTCATATAGTGATCTTAAATACATGTCATAACAAAATATACCTGATTTTGTTTTGGTTTCCCACATTTCTATTTTTGCCACTGTGGTTTTATTTGAATTAAAAGCTTTCTGCAGAGGAATTTACAGTGTTGTAAGTGGATGGCGTCCTGAACAGTAAGTCAATTACTGCTCACAATTCCAAAGAACACAAGGCACCAACTGCTCCTTGATTGACTCACATATGCTTCCGAGTGAAGTCAGTAAGAACTTTATCTCTTCAAGGGGAATAAACCACGCAAAAACGGACAGAATTTGAGAAATAGAAGCGTATGTATTTACTTAGTGAATGTATTTCTTTGCCTTCAAAGAATGAAGCACAAGATAATTTCACTTTTCACAAGGAAAGATAAAACAGAAAAAGGGCTTTATATCCACTCTGCATGCACTTTCATAGCACCTTACATCTGTAGAACTATGTATAATCCTTCTGTGTAATGAAAGCGAAAGGCATCGTTTTGACTCTGCAGTGCTGTGTTTTCAAAGACCCGTTCTGGAAGGTTTGCTTTACTTCAGCCAATTCAGTCACACTGTGCACAGAGCATGAGACAGTCAGCTGAGGAATGATAGTAATCCTTTTCCCCCACAGGAGCCCAGAATATGCAGCCACATGCCAAAAAGTAGCAGCTCCCAGAAAGACAGCATCCAAAGGAGGACAGCTGAACCCAGATTCCTTCCCATTTAAAGCACTCAGAACTGATGCGTGGTGTGAGATGGCAATATTTTCAAACCCAGCTTTCACTGTCATGCAAAGACATTTTTGTGTTTCTGTTTCTTTTCTCTTTTGCTTTGCATTTAATTACCTGCTAAATGTGTTGGGTTTTTTTGGTTTTTTTTTTTCTGATGGAATTTCTGCTGTTTTTAAATGACTGAAAACCATGTAGCTGTAAAAACCTGGAATAACACATCGGCACAATATTCCATGGGCAGATGGTATGCTAGCCTGACCTTGTTTATCACTGGACCACATCCTGTGACAAGGTTTTTTTGTAATGACTGCAGCAGTCCCAGGCATTCCATGTATCACATTCCTCCCTTCTTATTCTAATTACACAACTGTCAGGTCAGAGTGGCATTTCTAATTATTGCCTTACTACTGTATTACCTAATTCTGCTGGAGACCTTCAAAATTTTAGAATATATATTTCAATCAGTGAATCAAGACACTTTTTGGAAAAAACCACCACATTCTAATGAATGATACCACAATATTTATATAGACTTTGAAAACAGCAGAAATTTTAATAAAAGGAAGTTGTTTTTTTTCTCCTTTCAGGTTAATAAAGAATTTGTTTAAACTATGTGGCTACTTGGCTTTTATTTGAAATATATTTGGATTTTATTATCCCAGAAATTTCAAACCAATTGGATCAGCAGTATGCATAAACTCATCTTTTTTATACATTAAAGATAGAAAAAATACCTTTTATATTACATGCTTATGTTCTTTTTTCCACTGAAAAAATTAATTAGAGGTATTGTTTACTACATGTAACATTTTTTTCCTGTTCAAATATCTTCAACTCAAACTACGCATATTATTTTAAATTTAAATGGCATATATATTAATGTTTCTTCCTCTTATATTTTTATTAGCTTTTTTGAGTTGCCTCCAAAATTCTACCAAAAAAGTAGGAGTTCCAACAGAAAGTAATTTCATGACATAAAATAATTATAAAACTTAGGGAAAAGAACATTTATCCTTCTAAAAACTTCCCCTTCAGTTTGCGTGGTCCAGATGCTGCCCTTTAAAAAGAGAGAAGGCTGACGCTCAAAAACTGGCAGATCTTTGCACATGGTAAGGTCAGCAGAAATTTCAGCAGACTATACTCTTTATTTTGGCAGTGCTTTGTGTGCAGACATGGCCTCAGCTGAAGTCAACACATCTGCATTTTAAAAACACAGTATAATTTTTCGTCCAATCACTAGTCTGTGTAAGTGAGAGGTTTTAAACTTTGTGTCAATCCATAGTACTTTGTTTTGGGTTCAGAGTACAGATCCAACTCTCTAGAAACTGTGATACATGAAGATTCCCTCACCAAATTTCAGGCTGGAAATGATGTGTAGAATATATTTGTTTGATTATAAAGGATGAGTCACAGAAGATAACTCAAAAGATGACCATAACAGACACTGTTTTGGACAAGTTTTGTCAGAAATGTTTCCTAACTAACATTTGTACCAAATGCATATACTGATTAATTATATATGCAGAGCAGAGACCTCTGAATTAACACAGTGGGGTGACAGGATGTTCAAATGCTTTTTCTATAAGATATCAGATTTTGGGGCTCCATTCTGCAGGTTCTCATCTTCAGCAGACACTCAGCCTTCCTGCAGACCAGGAAACGCTGCAGTTCCAAGTGACTTCTTCAATCCCATGGCCCTGGTCACACTGTGATTATGCTTATTCTCTCCCCATAAGAAGGCACAGCAGAAAGCTGTACAAACAGGACTCCTTGCTTTCATCTGTAGAACTGAAGTATGACATGCTATTATCTGTTTATGCAATGCTACTTCTATTTTGGTTGCTTAGCTCCTCCTAGTCTAGCATCCTGCTTTCATTTGTACTTATTTTGCTAATCTTTAGCTGCTCAGGCTGAAATTTCCTGTGCTGGATATGTGTCTCAAAATGGAAAGTTTTAGGAAAAGAGATTTAACAGTTTCTACACTGAGATTAGTAAAATTATTCAGCAATAATTTTATTTAAGACCCTATAATTCTTCCAGATTTTTAATCAGAAACTTTGATTTTGACCCTGCTATCTTGATATCTAATTCTTTAAGTGACAACCACTCTTTTATGGCAAAATTATTTTCCCTGTAAAGAACGACACTATTCATATACCTTATCTAGACTCAGTTGAGAACAGTTCTTAAATTATCCAATGATTACAACCTTACTGAAGATAGTTTGTGTCAAAAGGCACCTGTCTGCATCTGGACTGTACCTGTGTTATCCTACAGGCAACACGTGCAGAATTTTACTGGACATATTGCTTGTAGGCATTATCTTGCGGTGTACATATTTTTAATACAATGTTTGGCGGATGTTTATGGATACAACATCCATAGGGCATTTTTTAAGGAGGAGGGTGGCCATTATACATGCCACTTGGGGTATTGCTAGGATTGTGCAGTAAACAAAGCTGCTCAGTGAGGAAACATTGCCTCAGTAGCAGACATTGATTATGCAAGATGCAAGGTTTTGCAAGAAAATAAAGCAAACTTGGAAAATTCTATCCCATGTCTGCTTCTGACTTCCTACATGATGAACAAACTCTCCCTCAAAGGAAATGTTTCATAGCTGGCTATCAACTGTTCCTCATATCTGGTTGCAGAACAGATGACCATTTGTATATGCAGTAGTGTCAGGGAGAAAGCTGATCTTAAGGCCTCGACTGGTCAGCCCTGAGTAGTAAAAACCCCTAATCACTTTACCCCCAGTCCTGTTTTGTACCTAGCATTGTTTCAAGAAAAACCGTGGTGGTTATAGAGAATTCTTAGTCAAGCTGGTTGAAAATTTCCCCAGATAATATTAATTACAAAATATGAATATAATAGTTTGCAAGAAAAGGCCAATTCCATCTAAACTATAAACAGGAACGAGGTTGCCCTGCCCTGCATACAACTGTTCAGAACTTTTTCTAAAATTCAAAACAAAAAATGAGGGGAACTTGAACATAAACTAATATAAAAAATACTGGAGTACAATCATATCTTATTGTGGTATAGAAAAAAAACCCTGTAACTACATTTTGCTGTAATCCAATCTTATATACAGGTAATTTGCAAACAAAATAAATTATTAAAGTCCCATTTTTCTCCCATGATCTGCTTTTTTTTTTTTAGGCGGCTTGTGACAAAAGGTGGTGCATTTCTTTACTGGATCTGATTTTTAAACTATTGCATCTCAAATTGCAAGGATGTTCCCTTTCCTAGTCCCAACAGACTATGCATTGGTCAACAGGCCCAGAAACATGTCACCTCCTTGAGATAGCTGAAGAGAGCAGGGTGTCAGGAACCACTCACACAGACTCATCTTCAATAAGTGTTCATGCAGGGCTGAACCAGGAGTCCCTTCAGGTCCGAGAGCAACAGGTAATGCTGGTTTCAGTAATTGCGTCCATCTTCTGTTTCCATATAAGAAAGCAAAAGATTTCAACTGGCCTTGCTGCAGGTATGATGCAACTCCAGCATGGGTTCTGCAAAGAAAACACATTAACTCTTATATCACATGGCTTTCACTGTTTTTCCTACCTGAAGTGACTTGTAATAATAAATGACTCTCCTTAACCAACTCTTTGATTCAGAATAAGGTACACTGAAAGTGAGTCTTTTGTTGAAAGAAAGTTGTTTCTAAAAACTTCTTCACCATTTGTTAAATAATCTGTCATTAGAATATCTCCAAGTCAAATGTTACCATGCTGTGAAGGAATCTTCCTACAAGTCTTCCCAGTACATTAATACTTCCAGTTTACCCTTTTTGTTGCAACACTAAACTAAATTAAAGATCTTGTTTATTTAAATTATGTTAAGTCACATACTGGTTTGGGTTAGAACTATGAAAAAATAGCTTTTAAATGACAGTAATACAAAAAGTATTGACATTGCTCAATCAGCCATTATTATGAAAGATAAGGTCAGTATCTTCCCCATGTCTATGTCTTAAAGAAAAATGTCCAACACAACTGTAGTTTTAGAAAGGTTTTGGTTACCAGATATTCATGTTTGGGTTATATTTATGTTTTTTATTTGCATTTATAAATATATATATACATGTGATCTCCATGTTGTCTAGAATACTGTTTTTTAAAATTGTGAGGTTTATCCTTCTCATGGACACATATATATCTGTGCTTGGACTGCACTAAGAAAATTTTAAAGGAGTATCTGCAACTCCATTCTTTTCCAGTGGTGTGAGGAATGTGACAGTTCCCTAACTATACACCTGACAGTATTTATGATTAAGCTAGTTCTGTTAAACAGTTCAGTCTGTCATAGAAAACAGATCATCATTCTGAAGAGGTTATATGAAGTGTTTTATTAAACTGAACAGCAAAAAATTTGGATTATTCATCACATTGAACACCCAAATTCTGCAAACTCATATACATTTGGATGAAGCCATATTTTTAAAAAGATAAATTTTTTTTTTTTTTTGCTGTGCTCTATAAAGAGGCATTATATAGATTTACCAATTTCCACAGCATGTGCTCCAACTATATTTTACAATAAATAGACACAAAATTGGGAATCCTACAATAAACTATTTTATGCTTCCTTTTAGGTGCAGTTATTGGAATAGAGGATATTTTTGTTAGGATAACCTACCAGTGGGACTGCAAACTGAATTTACTTTAACAATATGTCCTTAAAATGCTCACTTACAATCTACCTGTATATTGCTCTAGCCAGTATGGATTTAGAGGACAGAAAATTGTAATTGTATGAACTCACATCCTACCCATAACACAAAACATTGTTAATTGAGTGGGTAATATAATCTGCATAACTGAAGACCAGATTAGCATTTTGCTAATCTAAAAAATATTTCGTCAGTCATAAGTCTTTACAGAGGAACTCAGTATTCAGAGGAACTTTGAGTTCATTAATTGGGAGAAGTCATTACTTGCTTTTTATACAGCAGCTCAAAATATTCCGTTTGAATAGTTCCTTAGGAGGAAATTCTTCACTGCGAGGGGCTGCAATACTGGAACAGGTTGCCCAGGGAAGTTGTGGATGCTCCATTACTGAAAGTGTTCAAGGCCAGGTTGGATGGGGTCCTCCATGGGCTGTGTGGATATCTGCTCCACCGTAGTCCACCATGGCCCGCAGGGGAAGATTTGCTCCAGTGTCTGGAGCACCTCCTGCCTCTCCTGCTTCACTGACCTTGGTGTTCACACTGACGCTTTTCACAGCTCAGCCGTGCCCTGCGGTGGGTGGTTGGATCTGGCTGGAACCAGCTGTGTCCGGCTGGAATTTGCTGTGTCTGGCTGGGGCTGCCTTGGCCATGGGCTCAGCCGCACTCTGCGGTGGGCGGTTGGATCCGGCCAGAACTGGCTATGTCCAGCTGGAACCGGCTGTGTCTGGCTGGGGCAGCCCCGGCCTCCCCACACAAAGCCCCCGCAGCCTCCGTTGCAGAGCCCTTAGAGCTCACCCTCATTTTAAAGCTCAACAAACTTGCATTATTTGTGAGGAGCCTAAGAAATAATAATTCAGACACCTCAATTTACTTCTTTTCAGAAGAGTTTCAGCAGTTTATTTCAATCCCAATGTCTCTTGAACTAGACTGATTTTCTGTGGTTTTTTATTCAAATAAAATAACATTCATGGTTTTACTACACCATTTTCCCATTACTTACTAGAGCTTCAGGGCCTGAGGAAATTATGGTCTCTCCTAAGAACTGTAGCCTCTGTCACAAGTCAACAGATCATTTTTTATTACATGTTGTTCATTTTCATTTTGTTCAGCCTAAACTCAGACTGTCCTCAGAGAAGGCTATCTTTTTTGCATTTTTTGTCCTGGGGGAAAAAAATGAGGTGCCATTAGCATGAGTCCCTTTAGCAACCCTTTTGGCTAAAACTGAGCTTTCTTGAAAGCAATCTCCATTTGTATGTATTCCTAAAACATTTTCACTGACTCATAAGGATCAGTGGCAGGTTTATTTTGGGCTGTGAATGCAAGTAACATAGCACTGAAAACGAGCCACTCAACCCCCACACTTAGATATGAATTCTTTCTCCAGAGCACTTTGGTTGCGGGTTGAGATTTTGCCCTGATTATGAGCACAGGACACAAAGTGGGTCACCACCACCTGTTTGAGACTCAAGAAAACCAGTGAATTTATTGAAACAGGTTAGAAAATCTTTGCTGTGCTAGTGGTTTACCCAAAATCTTCTCAAACTTGCAGCAGTGGGATATTAGTCATACTGCCCATTTCTCTATTTCTTCAGTCCATTATAGTGGTTTTCAATCTTTTAAGGCTCTTCACTTCATCATGAGATATTGAGAATATGTTGACATCAGGAGTGTGTGGAATAGATAATCTACAGGTTCCTTTTTTTAATTCAGATACCTTCTGTGGAAGTTAGTTAGCTCATGTGATTCCTATTCTTCTATTGAACCCTTAAGAGAGGCATCATCAACTGAAAGCATCTTCTTTTCACTTCCTTCTGCTGTAGTGCTGCTCAGCAGTTGTCCCAACACTGACTGGTTCAGGGGTTTGGGAACCAGGTAAGACAGAAAACAAAATGGTGTTGTCTTCCCAAGTGCACAATCCCAATATCGGTACATTTTTTGAAGGGAAATATAAGGAAAAAGCTTTCTATTGATTTCAGCCAGAGCCACAGTTTTACATTCTTTGATTCCAGTCAGATTTTCAATATGATTGCCTTATACTATTTTGAAAATAACATGCATAATGCACTGAAAATGGTCGTCAGAATGGTGAAGGGTTGTTTTCCTCTTAAGGCATTATTTTGATGCTTTTATGACTGGAAAATTATTACTTGCTTGGAAGACCTTTTTTGAGGCATGTTTTCAATGCCAAGGTTATTTATTTTCCTTCACTGAGAAAAGGTTTGATAAAATTAAATGTTTCTGGTTTAGAACTGTTGGAATGGGAAAAAGGACAGTTTCAAGCTTTGGAAAAAATGTTGAGATGCTTATTTACACTGAGTACTGCAAAACGACTTAATTTTATCTTGAAATGTGTCACTCACGGAAGAGAAATTACATTTTAAAGGAAAGTTGTTTAAGGAAAAAAACTTTTTGCTTGAAAAGAGCTTAAAGAGCAAGATGGAACAGGTCCCTCCATTTCTAAAAGAAACCAGACATGTTTTATTGACGTTAAAAGCATGTGTGCATATATATATGCCTAAAAATAAATTCTTTATATTATATATTGGTTTGTTGTCAGTTGTCCTGTTGTATAACTTTCCAGCTACTCAATATATAGAAGGCAGTGCTAATAGGAGAAAATCAAATGTATTTGAGGCTATCTTATTTTTCTTCTTATAATAACTTGGCTTTTGTTGAGTATAACTATGCTATGCCTAAAATATTCATGTTGGAACTGCCAGACCCATCCCCATAACATAATCTTGCTTCTGTCTTAAACAGTGACAATTACAATAATTTAATTATGTAGCATATATTGTTAAGACCGTTACAACAAATTATTAAAGCTATCAATTGCAACAGCTATTTCTGTTCTAGCATTTCCTAACTTCTGAATTTTCTAAATTGTAGTTCTATCCTTCAATCTGCAATCTGCTACAATGTTTTGTGCTTAATCTGACTAGACATTAGAATTACAAAGCTGTTATGAATTTTCTTTTGGTTTTTTGCATAGCAGTTTTTTAGTTCATAGAAGTTCCTTGTGTATACAAAATCTGAAAATGTGGCCTGGAACTATGTGGTGAGTTACTTCAGCTAGAATTTCTCATATTGGAAGTATGTGATAAAAATAACAGTAAGATTAGAAATAGTTTGGATAATATAGTTTTAGCAGTTTTCCATTGCTTATACATGCACTAAGTATCTCATCTTTCCTTGTCTGAAGGTCCTAATTCCACTATGACCAACCTACACTACACTTTTTCCAAGCTTCCTATTTTTAATGGAATAATATCTTAATCCTGCCTGAAATCTTCGAAGTTTTTTCTTTTCTTTAAAATTCCTTTCAAATTATGCATTTTCCAATCTCTGCCACACTGACACATCTTTCTATCGGAACTTACTTTCAAGTGACAAAAACATGTAACTGAAATTCCATCCCATTAAAGTCAATGGAAGATTTGCCATTGCTTTCAGTGGCTACGCTAGATTCATCTGTAATGTATGCAAAGGTAAAATAAGCAACTGCATGAGAATTTTGGAAACCTTCTTCCATCTTGCATAATGTCAACTATCTCCACGCCAAGCCATGTCTCTTTTACCTAGATAAGGGTAGCACAGTTTTACCATTAACTATATAATGGATTTCAAGTCTCAAAGAAGCGGTGTTGCTTAATTCTGCCAGTAAAGTATCTTATCCATGTGCTATACGTTTTATAAGGATATGAAATGACTGTTCCATACATACCACACATTCCTTACAAATATATAATTCCACATTTAAATGCAAAACTTCACTGAGAGAAAAACAAATTCAGACTTTGGTTTTGACCACTCAGAATTTTCTCTTGAAATGACTTTGGTAAGAGTGAATTGCTTTTCTCTGGCAGAAGTATAATTTTCTGCACTATTCTTTGACTTGGAAATAGTGAAAAAACTAAAAGACTAAGAAAAGAATAATTTTAGTGTACCCAAGGACCATACTCAGCAAAGCAGCTAATCACATGATAACATTAAAAAAAATAAAAATAATGGGCAGACATGTAAAGTTTGGTATACTCAGAAATACTTTGGTGAACAAGGGGCACAGTGTTATTTTAGCCTATGTTCATTTACACAGAGGTTATTATGGCCAAAGAGAATGTCCTATGAAGGGGATTATTAGTGCACAGTTGTTGCAATAGGAAGTTGGCAACAGACTTAGGGCTCCAGTAATAGCCATAAAATATGCAGTTATGCTCTGGTTTCAAACTGCATTCAAACAAAACAATTCCCAGTGGAGAAAATTGTGAGTAATTTTTCTGGTACCCATCTGTCAAAGGTACTGTTCCACTATTCACAAAAATATAATCACTTCTATGTAGATGACAGTATCCACCTTGTAATCACTTATTTTCCTATTTATTTCCTTTTTTTTAATGCAAAAAATACGTATCATATTTTGATAGCTGTATTAAGTTTCTTATATTCTACATGACCATCATCTGTGTTTTTAAATTGTCTCCAAGTTTTTTTGTATCAAAACATTTTTATTGATGTAATTCAATTAACACTCACTATATTAAGCTTTTTAAGGGGAATAAAGTTAATACCAGGTTTAGGTGCCTCTTGAATTCTACAGAATTTTCTGTAAGAGACACTCTGTTGTGGAGGTATTTTATTGATATGATTATCCCCTTATTTTCCTTGGCAAACTCATGCTTTATCCTTATAAAGGATTTGTTGATCCTGTGAAACTCTCATTAAAGTCAACAAATCAATAGTATTTAAGAAATACTGAATAGATTCCTAAAAAGTCGCAAGGAAACCCAAGTCTGTTGCAGACAGAGAGGTTCACTTTTTTCTCTTTAGCTGAGCCTAAAGGCAGTCAAGACAGGTCCTCTAGTTAACATGAAACCTTCTGGTACTGTAGAAATGTTTGAATGCATAAGAAGACTATTAAAACAGTTTTGTTTTACTGCACTGATATTAGCAATGTCCTTTTGATGTGAGGTGAAACACAATCAACTTCAGTCACAGGCAAGAAAAATACACCAGAAAACGTACCACATAAGCACCAGCATGGAAGTGTTGATGCATTAAACAATAGTTTTTCAGTTAGTATCTTTGAGTTTTAACTCAGCTTTTGGAAGAGGAAAAAGGCTGGACTAAAATCATAGAAATCCTATTGACTATGGACAATTTTTGTGTCAGTTTAATAACTGTCTATATGACTACTTTAGACAGTTTGTTTAAATGAGATATTCAGGAACCACTAGATATTTCTGCATTTCATCAAACAAATTCTTTCTAAATACTGTGAATAAAATTGCTGATCCTCTTTCACTCACTCTTTTTCCTGAGTAAAATATGTGTGTATTTTAAGGTGCCCATTCTTTCAGAGGCTTTCAGCCTGAGACAGGAGGGAGCTGAGTATCAAAACCACAAACCCTATAATTAATTTATGACAAACATCTACTAATAACAGGAACGATAATATTAATAATAATATTATTTTATATTATATTGATATATTTATTAATAATAATAAAGCAAGTTAAGATAAGCAGGGAATAGTTATACCACATAGTATTTTGGGACCTCATGTAACACCCTGGATTCTGTGTATATCCAGAACACAAAGCAGGATGCAAACTCCTGCTGGTACTCATTAGTGGCCTAGGTTCCTAACTTCAGCTGTGTAATCTTACACCCTCAAAGCAGTAAGCAGTCTTACATGTAAGTACTGCAGCCACTTCCACAAGTAATGCTTTGACGGTATTAGAATAACCAGTGTTGCAGGTATCAGAATCATCTCACTGATGTGTATCTCTCCAAACTTTGCACACAAGTTATTAGCCAGGGCTGGGCCTTTTAAAATCTGTATTATTACTGCTCTTAGAATTTGTTTTTCTGTGTCATTTTTAATATATATTAATCTAGTGTGAAAATTCCAGCTTGATTTTTCAAATGTCCTTTGTATATATATTTTTTTTAACAGTTCTTCTGAAAGACTACTCTGACAACAGTTCAATAATGAAGTTAGCCAGGCATGGAAAGAAGGTCTTCAAAAGATAAGAGAATCATCTTGGATTTTTCATGGAAGATCTATGTAATCGGATGAAACAGAAAAGGAAGAAAAACAAAATCCCTGATCTTAGAACTCGGTACTAGAGTACCAGGGAAATATTTGGCATTGTAATTCACATTTTAAAGTAATGGAATCTGCTGCAGCCACATACAAAGCAGACCTGAGGAACAAGAGGCTAACATATCAGCATTCTCTCATGCTGTTTCATTGTGTGATATTAACTGTACCTAACATAAAAATTTACTTGTTTTACTAGCCTAGCAGTAAACACTATAGGTGTTCTGGTGAGCTATGTACCAAAATGTGTATTTTACCATCCCATAGAAACTATAGCAAATGGCATTTTAAATAGAGATATTTAGGAATCACAAATGCATTTAGAATTATGTTTTCAATGTCAAAAATATGTGGAAGTTCAATGGAGTCTATAAAATTTGCAAGTCTTAGAAGATAATGCTGAGCACTGTGAAACCTGTAATGGCCTCTTAAATAAAATTCTATTAAACACTCCTAGTCATCTGATTTTTGAGATTTATTTAATAATATGCCTCTGAAATAATCTGCATTTTGTGGTGACCTTTTATCTTTCTTCTAGAGTGCGTCTGCATCTACTCACAAAGACCTTTATTTACACATTCCCCAAGGAGCTGGATCACTGCTGCATATACTGCCTCCTCACACTGCTTAGTAATTGCAGTTTTTAAAGTGTTTACCTTTGTGTGGGTGGTAGTGAAATCTATAATTGAAGGCTTCTTTTTAGCAGATGTTCCCTTGCTTTATAGCAAGGATAATAAAAATTTGAGGCTCTCCAATGTCATCTAAATATCCTGGAATTAAATTTAAAGCTTTTTTGTTGGAACAATAATACTTACTAACTTCAATCAACAAATAATAAAAAAAGAATCCTACCAATTGCTAAATTTCTAATACAGCAGCTCCTGCTTTAATGGATTAAGCTATTAGGGTAATCTATTCGCAAATGCATCTGAGCAGGAGCTGGTGCCTTCTCGTTCTGGGTTTTGTTTCTAAAGACAGTGGTAAGATTTAGAAGACCCGGATTTTGGTCACTTTGATAGACTTTGTACAGTCCATATTGGAGGTGTCATGTCTATGTTAATTACTGGAAAATAATTAAACTCTTACTATCAAACCCATCCATTCGAGATAAGAACTATAAGCCAGAATATACAACAAAAGTAAAACTGGGCCTCAAACAAGCTTTAGTCACATCATCATGATACCAGACCAAATAAAGCAATAGACCCAGGAGGACCTTGGTGCAGCTTTTTTGGTTCCTATTTGACATGATATTGTTCAAAAAGTTGTTGAACTCTTCTAGGACAGGTAATAGAAGAACATAATATTATCCCTTGTACTCAGCACTGCTGAGGCCACACCCCAAGTCCTGTGTCCAGTTCTGGGCTTCTCAATCCAGGAAGGACATTTTGATGCTTGAGTGAGTCCAGAGAATTGCAATGGAGCTGGTGCAGGGTCTGGAGCTCCTCCTGTGAGGAGCAGCTGAGGGAGCTGGGGTTGTTTAGCCTGAAGAAAATCAGGCTCAGGGGAGACCGTGTTGCTCTCTACAACTGCCTGGAAGGAGGTTGTAGCCAGGTGGGATTCACTGTCTGCCCCCAGGCAACCAGTGACAAGACAAGAGGACCCAGCCTTAAGCTGTGTCAGGGAGGTTTACGCTGGACATCAGGAAGAAACTTTTCACACAAAGGATGAGTGGATATTGGAATGGTCTGCCCAGGGTGGCAGTGGCATCACCAGACATAGCCTTTAGTGCCATAGTCTGGTTGACATGATGGTGTTCAGTCATAGGTTGGACTCAATGATCTCAGCCTAGCTGATTCTGTGTTTCTGTGATATTGCATGCATCAGCCTCAGCTTCAACCTGTCATCTGTATTGAAGTATACATAGCCTGAGGCTGCTCAGAGCCACAATTCATACTAGCTTGAACAGGTTTGTTACTGGGGAAAATGATAAGCAGAAGAGAGAGGAAACAAGAATGCTGGCACTGAGGAAACTCAGGTTGTACTTTGAAAAACAGTGTACACATGAAATGTTCAGACTAATCTCTGTCTATATTGGAAGGATTTTTTAATTATACCTGAGCTTATCATATTTTGTCCACCAGAAGAATAACTCTAGCAAAGCTAGAGTAAATCCTTTGTGATAAAATTAGAAGCCAGTTATAAAGTAGAACCATAAAAACAAGAAGATTAATACTGAGCATTCATTGCAGTTGACATCAGGTATATTATATTTCCACTAGTTTCTTAGGCATTACTTGATGCACTTTTTTTTTATGAGAGTCAAGGACCAGACCATTACCATTCTTGAGGGCGCTGTCATTCAAAAGGAGAACTCTAGCCTGGGTTGCCTTTCCTCCAGTACTACCAGACATAATTGCATATCCAAAAGCACAAACATTTTCCCAGAAATATTTATCAGGAATATTCTCTTTCCCTTTCTCCCCGAAATTATTTGACCCCTATTTTAATGAGATTTTGGTTACTTGAGAAATGCAAACAAAATATTTTTTAAACTTTTTTGGGAAGGTTTGTCTTTTTGACATCCAAAGATTCTAGGACTTGTCAATTTTTTGTGCTAGGTTTGTCTTCCTACTTGCAAGCTCTATTGAATTACCATACCTTTTTCTTCCCAGACGGTGTGATTTGCATTTATTATTCTTAAAATAAAATATCATTAAAAATAACCCGCATAACTTTGTGATAGTCTTATAATACCTGATCTCCTGCTGTCCTTTTAATGAAGACTGCAGAGGAACACTGATGACTGATGTGGTATTTGGAGGGGTTCCTTTTAAACCCTTTTCCAAGGTAACTTCCCCAATCACTTCTTGTCAGATTCAAAGGTTCAAGTTGCCAGAGCAAGGTTGCCATTTAATTGTACAGTGACTGACAGGCAATATAATCAGAGATCCATTACGGAACATGTGGGATATTTTCTCTATGGATTCACCTCACAAACCCATTGGAGCTGTTGCTACGATAGACTCTCCTGCACCATTTAACAAGGAAAGACTAAAATCCAGGCTAAAATGAGCCTGAAACTGCAAAAAGATACAGTAGCATAGAAGCATAAAAGATGTGTCTTTGCAGCTCTCCCTTTTCACACGTGGCTGAGAAATGGTAAATTTCAGAGAGATGCTCAAAATGGCCTGCATTTCATGTAGCCACAGGGTGTGATTTTATTTATTTTTTTCTCTTTCAAAGTCTAGAAATGTCCCTCAAAGCATCCTTTTATAGTGGCTATAGACCTGAAATATGAAAATACTGTCATTTTCACATTTGGCTTAAGTGCTGTTATTCACATTTTACAGGGTATCTCTAACAGCTGAGTTCAGTTGAACTACAAATAATGGGGTTATACACATTCCCTTCCACTCACTTTGCCCAAAGACTGCAAGCAGACAACAATTTCACTTAACATGAGACAGTTGCCCTTTGACAGGCAATTGTGTGTGATAAGCTCAGTTGCTGTTGCAGCTTTCACCTGTCTTATATTTTTCAGTATAATAGATTAACAAGGACCATATTTTTGCATCCTGAACCACTGTTCAAATAAATACCACAGAGAAGCAGTTTATCTGTTTAAATACAAGCAATTTCTGGTGTAATATCACAGCAGAATTTTGCCTTTTTTTTTTCCTGAAAATTTTAATAGATTAAATTCCAGAGCAATCCAAAATACAAGAAGACAGTAAAGAAACAAAGACACATGCATTCTAATAAAAAAGTAAGTAGTATTAATACTAAAACTGCTTTTCTACTATTGCATGCACCTAGCCTGTAGGCAATCTGCATTTCTTGCTCCCCATCTCCCTCATCTCTATGAATTCTTTTATTCACATTTCCTCCAACAGTTTTAAATCTTCTTTGTGTTTTCCCCTCCCCACATAGGCAGAAATATCTTTCAGAAATAATTATTTTTGAATATTTAACAAATGTTAAAACCATCAGATAAATTGAAAAGATTGACATGGCACTCCATGAAGAGTCACTGAAAAATGTTAGGAAAAAAAATTATTTTTGGGGGGAAGCTCTTCATTTTTAATTTGATATTTTCTTTCCAGAAGTAACATCATACCTTTCTAGCCCCCTCTTTGCACATTATCTTTCTCCTTGTGAAATTATTTTCCCTTTTTTTCCCCCATTTACCCTAGGCATCTCTCAATACTTTTTTCTAAAAGTTACTATCCTTTCCCTGTAAAAGCTATTAATTTTTATTTTTTAGAAGGATGTCTCTATCTGGAAAACACTGAAATGTGAATTTAGTGATCTCAAAACTCATATGGCATATTAGAGAATATAATATTCATTATATTGCAGATCTTTGAAACTAGGAGACTGCTTTTGATTCACGCAGAAGATGATTTCCTGGACTTATTATTGCTTCTTTGTCTTGGCTTTATTATTCATCCAGTACTTCTAATCAGTATAAACTTTGTCAGATTTTCTTCCCATGTTACATGGTATTTATTCCTTTCAGTCTCCCTCTTCATCCCTTACCTCTTATTCTGCACCTGTAACAGCATCCCTCCATTCTTCACAAGGCCATTTTCTCTCTTCTAAATATTGTCCAT
The DNA here is from genome assembly GCA_013390045.1 of Picathartes gymnocephalus. Lineage (NCBI taxonomy): Eukaryota > Metazoa > Chordata > Aves > Passeriformes > Picathartidae > Picathartes > Picathartes gymnocephalus. Next base: position 67,701 of record WEKY01004194.1, on the reverse strand, counting down.
TTGTTTCTTTCATTGTTTAGATTAAGCCTCTTATCTTTTACTTTAAAGCTGTTTTAGCATTCTAAACACCTGTCCTCTGAGAAGCTTGATTTTTGAAGATGTTGATTCAGCTCAGGTAGTATTTAGAGGTACTGACAAACACTTTAATTCAAGAGAGACTCAAGAGATGAACTGCTGAAGACTAAAGATCTGATGCTCAGCAGGGTATCTTACTGGATGTCTGCTAAAGTCAGCTTTGGAAGAAGCTCTGCTAGGGATTTGCCTCCAGCTGGACTATGTGTCACTAATAAAAACTCTTTTAAGCCTCCTATTTCAGCCAGTAGTTAATCTACCTCCCCGTGCACGTATCCAGCCCACACTTTTCAGTTTGTCTACTTTGTAAAAGTCTAAGTTACTTACTCTGTCATGTAAAATGCTACCATTAAGGTTTTGGGTTTCAAATTTTGAATCATTTATATGGAACAAATTATATCAGATACATATAAAGAGAGGAGGAGTTTCCTCTAAATTTGACCATATTTTCTCACTTGATGCATATTTCATATGATACATATATGTTTTGTCTTAAAGTATGATTTAGACAAAAGTGGCAACAAAGGTAGGTCTAGGCATGATGTGGCAGTCTGAGCAGCCAGGATGTGATGGAATTTTTTGACCTTCAGAATACAGATGAAAAGAGATGCAAAGTGGCTGTGTGACCAGTGATAGCGATCAGAAAGCCTAAACATATGCTTGAAACAATGTTTTTCACAACAAAAGATATAGGCAGGACATTTAAACATCTAAAGATATGTAATAAATTTAAAAAAAAAAAATCAATCAGCTAAACTATGTCAATAGCTGTAGTGGCATATACATTTCTTAGTTTTCAGAAGGTTGGCACTGTCCAAGAACAAAATATCTGTCATTTAATAGGAACAAACTAATGATCTTGGTTCTATGCTGAAATGCAAACACGTTTCTCCAAGTGATTTTTGCTTTTAACATCTGGCTGCATTTATTACTAGGTTTTGAATAAATCAGTTGCTGTGTGGCCCATGTGATTCTCTGACCCCTTGATTAACTGACAATGAAGAAGCAAAACACTTAAAAAACCCCAATCACATATGAACTTAAAATTGTCTCTTTTCTATTGATTTACTCTCACAATTTATACCTATCTGCATGCAGAATAAGCCATGTTACTTCTTCATGAAAAAATTTCAGTAGTTTAGATCTTCAGTTTTAAATGCTGTCAAATATTTTGAAAGCAAATGGTGAACCTGTCAGTTAAGCACATCATGGAATCTTTTGTACTGCCAGAAATGTACTTGACTATATGAATAATAGATGCAACTATAGTATTTAATATACAGAAAAACTGTCACAAATTCAGATTATTACAGCTGCAAGTTACTATAGACATTTGCCTCATATAACAAAATAATGACAATATCCAAATTTGGCTCTTCACCGGAAGCATGGGAAAACTTCAAAGTGCTGTGGATGTCACAGTAAATGAAAGCACAAAGCATACGTGTTAAAGGTGCACCCTTCTCTGCATGGAATTCTCAGGAATTATTCTGTTTTCTCATTGTGAATGTAGAGGCTTAGCCTGTGCCAGGGATTAGAATTTCTAAGGAATTAAAACTGATCAAACGTATAATGGAGGTCTCATATGAGCTAAATGAAAATAATATACTAGAAGAACTCAGTGATGTGTTTGATTAAATTGGTTGCATTAAGGACACATTTCACATTTGTTTAATCCCTGAGGTAACCCCATTTACTACTCTAGCTGGGAAAACTGTTGTTAGTCAGAGAATGTGTTCAGCAGAAACTGTAAAGCAAGCTGAATTTATAAGTTATTAAGTCAGTTAGTGAACCACCTGGCTGGCTGCAGTCAAAGGTGGCTGGGTAGAAAAGAGGAAGAGATTGTCTGAGAGTATGCCAAGAAATAAATGAAATTTGGTAATGACTCAGTAAGAACACATTCATATGTGGAAGGAAGAGGTAAAACACTGGCAATAAAATCTCAATCTTCTAAATGCATACATTTTGGCCAATATGTATTTCCAGGGAAAAAATAACTTTCACATAATATGTCCGTTAATAAATTCTCCTCCCTGTGGTTACCTTGAATCCAGCAGGACTGTTTCATAAGCATCTGCAAGAAGACGGAAAGAAATAGAAGCCAGACACAAAGCCAAGCTTGAACAGGTGAAGAAGGAAGGCACATCAGTCCAAGAATACAATCCCGAAGACCCTTGCCCAGCTCATATCAGTTTTTTAAGAACTTTAGTTTTCAGAGGTTTTCAATGATACATTGTTTCATTTGTTAGTACCAGTCAGTGACTATACCGTATTTTGGGAGCAGGGACAGGAACTGGGACATAGTCATGTAACCATTTGCCTACAGAACTATTTCTTTGCTTTTTCCTTCATTGCAGCCACTTTCCCCAGATCACTGCCCTACTGGTGTGTAGATCACATATCAGTAGACTATTCACAGTTTGGTGTATTCATACCGAGATCGCAAAAGAAGGCTGGGGTGCTGCTACCTCTTTTTCCTACACTTAGAAGCATGTCTTTTACATACATTTGAAGTTAGCTTTTCAAGTTAGTGTGAATACAGTAACCCTGAGAACGATAACCTTAGGACGTCACTGGGAAAAAAAAAGCATACTCAAACAAAGGGCAGGCAGGAGGGCACCATGTCCTGGGGTGCATCAGGCAGAGCACTGGCAGTCGGGAAAGGGAGGGGATTGTCCTGCACTGCTCTGCACCGGGGCAGCCTCACCTCCAGTGCTGGGAGCACTTTTGGTCACTGGTGAAGGCTCTGGAGCGGGAGCCTCAGCCTTATGAGGAGTGGCTGAGGTCACTTGTTTATTTTCAGAAGAAGAGACTGAGGGGAGACCTCACTGTGGTCTTCAGTATCCTCATGAGGGAAACTGGAGGAGTGGGTATACTGATCTCTTCACTCTCAGGACCAGACTTGAGGAAATGGAATGAAACTGAGTCAGAGGAGGTTTAGGTTGGATACTAGAAAAAGATTTTTCACCCAGAGGGTGGCTGGGCACAGGAACAGGTTCCCCAGAGAAGTAATCACAGCACCTGAGCAGGGACAGGAGTTCAACTCAATGATCCTGATGGGTCCCTTCCAGCTCAGCATATTCTATTATTCTATGAAAAAAAACCCCCAAGCCACAAAACCAAAACCAACCAACCAAAACAAACGAACAACAACGGAAAAACAAAACAAAACAAAACATCCCTCAAAAAACCAAACCAAAACCAAAACCAAAAAAACACCAACCAACCAAAAAAGAACCAAACAAACAAACAACAAAAAAAACCCCAAAAAGACCTGAAAACTCTACATCAAGTAATTTTGATTTTGGTCTCCACTTGGCTCACAGAATGTTTCTGAAAATTTGCACTCCACTTGGTACATTAATGCAAGCTAAACATTCTTCATAGGTGAAGCAATACTGCAATAATCCTATCATAACAAATAAAACCTGAGAGAAATAGTTTTCTAAAGTCTCTTTTGTAATTTGAGAGAGATCTTGTTTGAAAGTTCTTGGGTGATTTCAGGGCAAAAAAGCAATCAAAGAGTGTTTATGTGGTAAGGAACATGAGGAAAAATACTTTAAAGGCGCTTCTGTTTGTATTTAGCTCATTGCAAGACGGAAGGTGTGATCTGAGAACAGTTTGGGTGAAATTCTCTGCAGAACTCTGGGTTAGAGCTGGAGCCAGTTCTCCTTCCATCTATGTGGCATAGGGAGAAGTGCTAGAACTCCAAGACTTCAATACACTTAGTTCTAGACCACTAAAGTTGGTGAACAAAATTATTGTTTTTAAGATGTGGGTCAGAACATAAGACAAACTTTCTGTGTAGCATTACCCAGTGTTCCCTAGGCAGTGTGCTCCTGTTGTTCACTAGCTGTAGATATAGAAGTACAGAGCTTCACGATTTTCAGTAGCTTCTTGATCCATGGGCTGGCACTTTGTGAACTCTCTTAAGACATCCATATTCCCCGTGGTAGGGTACAGTATGAAATATGTGCAGTGTGGTCCATAGGAAACAGGCAGTCGCTGATCAAAGTGTTCATGTGTATTTAGGTTATCTGAGATGCACCAAGGATAAGAATAGGACGGTGTGAGGTTTGGTGCAGTACAGAGGGAGGACAGCTATAGCTACCAGCAATGCTCTGCCTTGTAGAAATACTCCGCTGACACTGGCAACAATAAAGCTGTGTTAGCAAAACTCCTGTGTTAATAAACTCCAGTAATAAATCATATAGAAATAGATTAGGCCACAAAATAAAATAAAACAAGTGTCATGGTTTGACACTGGCCAAATGCCAGGCACTCACGATAACCACTCACTTGTCCTCCCCTGCTACAGCTGGGCAGAGAGAAAAAAAAAAATTAAACAAAGGGTTCATGAACTGAGATAAGGACTGAGAGAAAGCACTCCAAGGGCAAAACAGGCTCAACTTATAGTTACAAAGTGAATTTATTACTAATAAAATCGGAGGACGATAACGAGAAGTAAAATAAGCCCTTAAAAACATCTTTTTTCCCCCAGTCCCTTCCTCCTTCCCACCAACAGCACAGGGAGACAGGCTATAGGGGTCTGGTCAGTTCATCACCCAAGGTTTTCTTCCACTGCTCCGGGAGAGGAGTCTGTCCCCTGTGAGGCCGTGGGGTCCCGCCCAGGGCAGGCAGTTCTCCATGAACTTCTCCAGCGTGGGTGCACTCTCATGAGCAGCAGTCCTCCCAAAACCTGCGGCAATATGAGTCCATCCCGCGGGCACACAGTCCTCCCAAAACTGCCGTGACGTGGGTCTCTGTTTCACAGGGTCCAGTCCCCCAAGGACAGGCTGCTCCAGCCTGGGAGCGGGGCTCTCTCTCTCCACTGGGTCTCCCGCAGGATCACAGCCTCCTCCAGGCATCCACCTGCTCCGGCATGGGCACCTCCCACACGGGCTGCGGGTGGATCTCGGCATCCCCCGGGGATCCCCAGGGGCTGCAGGGGCACAGCTGCTTCACCATGCTCCTGACCCCGGCCTGCAAAGGAATCTCGGCTCCAGAGCCTGGAGCACACCCTCCCCCTCCTTCTCCACTGACCTTGGTGTCTCCATGTTGCTTTCCCTCACATGTTCTCACCTCCTCCTCTTTTCTGGTTAGGAAGAAAAAAAAACTATGTCCAGCTTTGTTTTGATTTTTTTCTTAACTATGTCATCACAGAGGCGCTACCCGCCTCTCTAACTGGCCCACCTTTGGCCAGCAGCACGTCCATCTTTGGAACCATCAGGGACTGGCTCTGCCGGACATGGTGGAAGCTTCCAGCAGCTGCTCACAGAAGCCACCTCTGTGGCCCCCCTACTAACAAAAACCAGGCCATACAAAACCAACACAAGAAGTAAGGAATTTTGTGTCAGTTCCAGGGTCTTAAGATATTCAAGCATTACAAATTTATTCTACTGGCCTTTTGCAGTCACTGCAAGAACTGTCCACTTCATTTTGAGCTCTGAGATCTCTCAGAATCAGAGCCTAACCCAGATAATTTTCACTCAAACTGAACTAAATTTTCAGGGACATAACTTGTCTTAGGAACAAAAGTTTGCTGCAAAAGGAGAAAGGAAATATTTTCATAGGACAGATATCAGACAGAATTTCTTTAATACATGAACATACGTCTCAAGGGAACATAGATATATAAATGCTTTGGTTCAGGTTAAGAGCTTGGTAGCTCCAACTTCTTGGTACTGACCTTTCCTATCTTACTGTCTGAGGTTATTTCCATATATGTTTTGCCAGTTTAGATGGTTTGTCTTCTTAAGCTGTTTATACCAGTATGTTCCTAGTCAGCCAGCCATATGTATGTGCAAAATGCACTGTTAACCCTGGCTATTACTATGCTATAACTTGCTGTGACGGGTGACCTGTCTGTCAAAATTAAGTTCAAAAATCTGAATAAAAGAAGGCTTTTATTTTAAATATCCATGGTTTCTAAAAGCTAGAATAGATTTCAAAATAATCCGTTAAAATACATTAAAATTAAAAAGTGTTTAGTGTAACATTCCAAAGCTATAGGAAGTAGTTATTATGTGACTAATATAGTAGTGCAGAAACATAATTAACCTGAAAACCTTAGTTTGCAAAAATTTTATTCAGGATTTAGTCAAGAAAATAAGGTACAGTGTGGAAAGATAAAATATATAAAAACATTTCTCCTGGTCATCACAGAAATTTCAGAGCTACAACCCTGCCTAAAACACGTTGGTCCAGACTGCAAAAACCACATGTAGCTGGCAACATGCAATGAAAGACAGAGTACATTAACATTTAACCAAACTACACTGTACCTTTACTAACATGGCTGAGACTGATATCAAGCAGGATGTGCAATCCAGTTCCTTGTCCAATCCAGACATCAGGAGAGCTGCTTTCATTCCTGAGACTTTTTTATGCTTTAAGGAAAATAGTTTAAGCCATTCATGATCTACTAGAAAATCAGAACTGTATTTCTGATTTTGCTCATCTCCAGCTGTGTGGATACTGGACAGGGTATGATGTTACAATGCATCAGCTAAACTCTTTTCCTCTTCACCTAGCAAACCCAAATAATGTATTTTGTGAATGGCTCAACCTGCTCTTGAACTCTTTCTTTTACTAAAATCCCTATGAATCCTTTTCTTAATTTACATGAATCTTGTGCATTTACCACATAATAATAAGTAGAAAATATAACCTATTTTGTAGGTGATTGAAGGAAATAAGCAAAATTTGAACAGGTTCTCATGAAAAACCTGAGGAAAAATACACACTATAAAGTCTAATATTACATAGGGAATTAATGCTCATTAATTTAACTGTTCATTTATATACAAAACATTCATCTACTTAAATATCAGTCCACCTATACTGAATGGCAAACCCATTTGTTTCAATAAAAGCAAAAAAAAAAAAAAAAAA
>WEKY01004194.1:4323-58249 GCA_013390045.1 Picathartes gymnocephalus | reverse complement strand
TTTGTTTTTTTTTTTGGCAGCCCAGGAATACCTTCTCTGTTCTTAGAGAAATTTTAAAGATAAACTTTGATAAGTCAAAGACTGCTTTGGTTCATTTATCAGATGCATTAATCAAGCTCTCTGAACCTGCACACCTCTGTGTTATCTCAATATTCTTTAAAGTCTTCTTTCTGTACTTTGACCTAAATTTATACTCAATTTTTAAATCAACAGTGAATCTGGTCAAAGTTCGCTTTTCCTAGATAAACTAAAAAAGAAAAGAATATTCTCCTTTTTATCATCCACTATTTTCTTTGTTATGGATCTTTCCTTGTGTTCCTTTCTGATTCCTTTCTGAGGAAAGCAATTTCCTTTCTTCTGATTCCTTTATATTCTCAGAATTCTTAAAGTTTTCCTTATGATATTTATCTGTCTTTTAAATTGAAACTCATTGTTTTCAATTTTATTCCTGACTACTTGTTTGCTTTGTTTATATGAACTTTACTTATTTTACATATATGAGTTATACAAACAGATTTTCCTTATGCTTGTTTTATATGGTTGAAATCAGCACTTCCAAAATACTAATTATTTACACATTGTTGTAGAGTAGTTAAGCAGAGTAGAATTTTCTAACTATCTCTGGTCTTGTAATGTGACAAGTCTCAGTTTTGTTTTATCATTTTATTTTTTATGAGCAAATGAACCCCTAAACTATATTTCCAGTTAGAGTATAACAGCTCAAAAGTGAATGACATCTGGGTTCTAAATAAAATTTTGCTTTAATCCAATTATTTCAATCAAAAAGACAAAATGGTACTTGCCAAGTACAGTTTTAGAACTCTAAGAAAAGAAGAATGCTAGAAAGCTTAAGGAAGAGCTCTGTTTTCTTTACAGGGCAACACAACTGCTGAGATAGTAATAACAATTTATTTTTTAAAACTGATGAGTTTTTATAAAGATCAGGAATGGATCATAATTGCTAATATATTCTGTGTTGTCCAGTAGAGCAAAATATTAGTAATAAGGGCTTTCAATTTATTTGGGAAACAAAGAACAGAAGACAATTGCTAAAACCAGGAAAAGATCCTCCAAATAAATCTAGAGGGTCACATTTAATAACAGAATGTAATAATATTGAACACATAGAGCAAAGGCTCAGTGGTTATGAGACTAAAATTAATACATTGGCATAAGTTCTATACAGGTATTAGATTCAGTGTGATGGATTCTCAGTTATGGTAAAAATTCAAGAATAAAATTAGAGACCTGAAACTGGCAATTCTAAATGCATTTGTGATTCCTAAATATGTCTATTTAAAATGCCATTTGACACATACTGGACAATTCCATTTATTGTCCTCAAACAGGTTTAGTAGAGCCAATGACTGAGCAGTAGATGGAAATCAAAGAGGCTGCAAACATAGCACAAATATTGAACTAATTTGTGAATGGACATGAAAGATAATATCAAGTAATTGTGTTTTGTTGAGAATCCCTCTTAGCTAGGATATTACAGTAAAAAAATATTTGTGTGAAGGGCCATAACACAGATGTGGTGGTGTTATGGTGAGTTTAAATTCAAACAAAATGCTTATTTCCCACTGATAGCAAGCTTAGAAAAATCAAACAGCAATAGAAAACCTGAAATCTCAGTCTTTCTTGTGATCTTTTCTTGTTTCTCAGCTCTACCATAAAAGATCTGAAGACAAATTACACCTTCTCCTGCAGTTAGAGAACACCATTTTCTTCTACTATTGGCCTCTGCATGTCCTAAGGTACAGTCTTGTTACTGCTGTGCAACTGAATGGCTTCGTAAATTACAATTTAGGTACAATTCTACTGATGATACAGGTACCAGAAGAAATAGGACTTAACTAAATCCTTTCTGAATGTGAGTTACTAGCAATAAAAAAGCAGGGATGGGGAAAAAATGTCTTTTTTTTTTTCTCAATTAAAGCAGACATAACTTTTAATACAAACCTGAACAGATAAGTAAGAAGAATAAAAACACCTGCCATATCATGGCTTTTCACGTATGTAGATTTAATTGGATAAATCTGTGTGCTATGTTTTTGAGAAATATAGTTATTTTCCATTTAACAATAGATGTAATTTTTTAATGTATGTTCCTCCTTCTTTCTTCAAAAGATATGGAGCATCTAATTTATTAGGAGATGGAGCATTTTGTTTCATTAAAAAAAAATTAATAACTATTCTGTGGAACTATGTTGTTAAAAACATATTGTTCCAAGTCTAATATTATAATTACAAACTAACATTTCAGTGTATATTCTGAGAGCTTATTTCCGTTGCTTATTTTTGGAAAAAAATGCCACAACACAAATGACAGCCTGCTGAAAAAAGACTTTAATTCTGAAAGTGTAATAATGGAGGTCCGGATTTTTGTTTCATTTCACCTCAGTGTTAGAACCAAAACATTTATATTTCAATTTTGATAAGGAGCAGATGTATGCTGATGAGAGCTGCAAGTCACACTTTTATTCTGTCCACCTAGTGAGAGGTCCAGATATGTGAATCTAGTTCTCCATGTTTTCCTGACTGTAAGCCAAGACAGGTATTTGCAGCAATTTCTGTAGTCATGCAGCAGAAAAGGAGGAAAAGGCTAAGAGCCACAGTAGGGAAACAATCCATTTCCCCAGCTGGAACTGAGGAGATACAGTGCCCTGGTAATGAAGCTAAAAAATTTCTAGACTGAATCTGGCCATTGTCCAGAAACCTTCAACTAGACTTATGGAAGCAGAATTCAGTTTGAGACTAACATAGGAAAACATAGGAGTGGGATTGGGTTGAGGGTTAAGATACATAAATTTGTGCTAGGTGCCTACATTCCATTAGATTCAATAAAGATTGGGGTCATGGCAATTGCTTAGGGCAATTTGAGATGATATGAGATGTTCAGGATAGCCAGATATGGGTGGCAGAAATTAGGCCCTTTCTGGAGCAGTGGGCAGAGGTCAGATGCCCTAATGTAGGAGTAATGAAATGGCCTTGAAGGGCACCAGGTGCTGAAGTTTAGGCAAGAGAATCTCACCCCCAGTCTGCACAGCAAAGGGAGGCACAGCCATCCCTTTCTTTATCTCTTCCTCTCTTGAACTTTCCCTTTCTCCCTCTCACCTTCTTCCCTTTCTGTGTCAGAGGAGACAAATGGTTCCAGATATGGCAGTACGCAGTCATTGTTGAACCTCACTTGTGTTCTCTAAATGAGTCAAAGGTGAGAAAAATCAAACAGTTATGTTAGTCTGTGACTCGTGGAGGAGTCATGCGATATCCTATCATCCAACCTGTGTCTGCAGCAGGACAGCTACATGAATGATGCAGGTTGATTTTGACTGGCTGCCAAATACCCACCCAGCTCCTCTATCACTCCCTTTGCAAAAGCACAGGGGAAGAAAACAAGCTAGGAAAGCTCCCTTACCAGTTACTGTCATGTTCAAAATAGCCTTTGCTTGGGGAAAATTAATTAAATTTATTGTCAATTAAAAAAAAATAAAGTAGAGAGGGATGGTGAGAAACAAAGAAAAAACCCCTCCAAACCACCTTCCTCCCACCCTCCTTCCCAGGCTTAGCATCATTCCTTCATTCTCAACTCTTCTTCAGGATTCATTACTGCATCATTTTTAGTCCTGTCACAATTAATTACTTTAGCTGGCAATTTGAAAGATTCTCAACATGTCATTGAGAGAGGCAAACATTGTAAGCAGTTTAAATGTTCTGGGCTCTTGAGTGCCTGAGAGTAATTGCACAGAAAAACATAAATAGTTCTTGAATAGTGAAATTTCAGCAGTCTAGGAAGAAAATAAAATTTTTATTTTCTCTCATGTAATAGTCTGTATTCCAAAGTTATGGTGTTCCTTGCAGAATGAAATATATTTCTGTGTCTTTAGAGTCTGCATTGATCCAGGATTCTTCAGTGAGTATTAGTAATTCAACCAAAGTCTTGGCCACTGCAGCTGTCCTTTGGGTTCAGATTTAGCTTGCAGATACACAAAACTGTTTACCAAGTTGTAAAAAAAGAACAGTATTTGATTTACTCTGTACAAAAATTTTGACATGGAGTGCTTTTGGGCAAAAAGTATAATTTCCTTTCTCCATCGCTCAAAATCTTTTAGCTTAAGCTATCCTCCTTCTGGGCATTTTTACACTCTGTGTGTGGAAAACGAGAAGATAAAAATCTTTTCCAGGGGAAGACAAACAGGTCAATGGATCTTCAATTAAACATTATCATCTTAAAAACATATAAAGTCTTTGTTTTTTTCAAATCTTTCTTGTGCCCATCTGATGGTATCTCACAGTCAAATTTCATCTACTCCTTCTCATTATTCCTTACCTGAGCTCATAATCTTGTTTTTTGATATAACAATTTTCACAGCAACAAATTCTGATGCCAAAGGCACATCATGATATAGGTTAGACAAAAAGTATCACAAACAGTTGAATTTGCAAAGGCTGAAATAGAGAACTTGTTTACATGTAAATACCTCATTAATAAAAATGTATAAACAAAAGTTTTCTACCTTAGCATAAAATGGGATGTACTACTCCAAACTGCCTTTCAGCATCAATGAGCTTTGCAGGTTACACACTGATCAAAAGCTAGTGTTCCATCTTTTGTAAGTAAATATTTGTAGAAATTTAAATTCTCTTGAGAGTTAATATATTTCTAATAACATCAATTAAAACATTTCATAAATGCTGTTAAAAATAAAAGCATAGTTACATATAACAAAAATAACAGGAGTAATTTATACACTGGTGTCCATACACTGTACATACATTTTTAAGTATGGAAAACACTTTGGTATGTGTGCCTATGGAATTCTCTATACCATACATTTACAGTACTTTTTCACCTCAATGGCTGCAGATTTCAGGTGGCTTTTCCAGGTGTAGCACATGAGAACATAGAATGCTTTCCTGATAAGCGGTTCTGAAATACTGCAGAATTAGGTGTTTTCACAGCATATGCAACAGCAAAAATATACTCATTTAAAACACTAGAAGATATAGTCATGGTTGTGTTTGTCTTGGATACCAAATAATATTGGAACTTACAGGAATGAAAGATCTGGTTGGATTGTTGCAGCTACTGTTTTAAAGTAGTTACAACCAAGTTTCTATTGTAATCTGACACAAAAGCTCTGCTTAATCAATGACTATTTCAAGAACAGTTGCTTATCAAACTGGAATAAGAAGAGATGTGGTGGTTTTATATTCAGTGCCTAAGATGTGATTCAGGAGGCAATTCTTTGCTTATCAAAACACACACCACGTTATACAAAATATTGATTGACTCTCTGAACTAAATTAAGGAATGTCTGAATCAATCAGCATGATACACAAGTTACTGCCTTTCTAGTAAAGAAGGCATACTGAGCATCAAAATACAGAAAATCTTCTGCCATCTAATAATTAGAGTGGGGTGAGATTTTGTCATAAGGGAGAACATCTGGGGTAGTATTTTCGCTATTTTCACAGTCATCAGAGCCTTTTTGTGTCACTGACAGTGATCAAAACTTGCTGAGGGGCACCCCTCCTAAGGGACATCTGAGGACATCCCTTCAATTCTCCTTCCTGCATTCAGGACTTCCAAAGTGGATGCCACTATGCCAAGAAGAGCTGCATCACTCAAATGTTAAGCTGCACCATGTAATCTCTCTCTCTGAGTTACCCTGTCACTCTGCAGGTGAGTACAGAGACATTCTAGGGAAAGAGTGCACCCAGCAGGGAGCCCATCCTGCAAGGTACCACCAATCTTTGACCCAAGCTGGCAAAGCCAGGAATGTCAGCTCAGTGAGGGAGTGTCAGGACATGTCTGTATTGGTGTAGTGCATTCCACATTTAATGAAAATTCTTGAATTTTGTGAACTATTGAGTGGAGGGAAAATGTAATAATAATGAATTGCAAGCACTTATTCAACTGACAATGGCAGCTTAGTTTCAATTATTTATAACACTTCATAATGTGCTAATAAATGTTCTGTAGTAGCATGTCTTGAAAATGTAATGAAGTCTTAGTAAAATAAAACCTCATTAAAGCATTCAGCTATTAATTCTGTGTTGACAAAAGCAAAACATAATCTGCTTTTATGAGCAATGTGTTTCTCATATCTCTTCTATGGTATTTTTCTGTTTGAATTCTTTATCAGCATTGTTTCTGACTTTTCTGAGTTTTAAGAGTACAATATTTCCCTTACCCCAATGGAAATTTACACCTTCTTTTTTGTTGTGCCTATCAAAATCTCTTGCTCTGAAGATGCAAAAGAGGAATTTATAATACCTTGAATTTAATTTCCTCTGTCCCTTCTTTATGCCTGCTATGTCTGCCAGTTCCACTACACTTTTCTTGAACTTATCAATGAAAGATAAAAGCAGCATAGACACAAGTAGTTACACATAGGAGCATGGAATTAGAATTAACTTTGTATAGGCATCACAAATCTAATTTCATATTCAATTTCAAATTTCTAATGTCAAATGCATTTCAAATGCATTATGCCAGCAATCCTTCTGTTTGAATGTTCATCTCAGGATTTATGCTTGGCTACTCTGCCTCAGGGCACTGTCTTAATTTTCTATCTGCTGTGTGCCTGGATATAATCTTGGAAGAATTGTAAAATTAACTCTTAAGAAAAAGAAGCTCTTTAGGGTGCTACCCTAAAAAACTTTAATGCAAGCATGGGGCAGCCAAATTCAGCAAATAGTGAGGATTAAACAGTGTGTTCTGCTTCCCTTTAACATATCTTAGATTCTTTTTCCCATCAAGATTGATGACCTCAGGGTAATTACCTATACCTATTTTTTGGAAGACAAGGTCAGACATCATTTAACTCTTTAAAGCAAACAAACAATTGAGTTAAGAGGTAAGACAATGCCTAGACTTTCATGATGCTGAAAGTCAGTTCGCAGTGAACTATGGAAATACTTTATGAGTTGGCCATAGTAATCATCAGTTTGTAGGAAATACGATCTGACGTTATGAAGTCCTGCAGGAATATTGAGCACCTTCCACCATGTAAGACCATTTTGTCAACCTCTTTTTCTCTCATATGTGCATAAAAGTATTCCCTATCCATACCACTGAATGGTTATGCTATTAGTAGGACAATAAAAACGGAAAAATCACATTCTATTGAGAATGCCTGTTTTACAACCAATACAAAAGGCTGCATTGGTGCAGCGGTTTTTATTGGTTAATTGTAATTTGGTTTGTTCCATGTACCCCTGTTCGGACCCTGTATGCTCTCCCTGTCAATTATCTGTCCCCTCCCCTGGTCGAGCGAGAGAATCCCTCTCTCTCCCCTGTCATTCTCCTTTCACCCCTGCCCCAAGTTCTAGAAGGGTCTCTGTCATTTGGCTGTGCATTGGCCTTCACAGGTGTAACCCCCCTCCCCTGTTCTCCCGTTTGCTGTGTAACCTGGCCCTCACCCCTGGACCACACCCTTGGGCTTTCCCAATGGGTCATGTTTGTGCCTCCACCCTTGGGGTCTGAGGGGTAGAAAACCCCCTGTCACCTGTGTTTGGGAGTCTCCCGGAGCAGAGCATAGGAGGTTCAATCCTTCTATGTGAAACTCCTGGTGGCCTGACTCAGTCAGTCTCTCCCCATCAGCTGAATAAATCTTAGTTGGTATGCAGAGCTGCTGAGTCCTCCCTGCTTGGCTTCTCCTCGCGGTGGCCGCCTGCTCTTCACGCTGCTATCGGCTCTGCTCGCTGTGGCTGCGATAGGGGTCTGGGGGTCAGAGAAGGGCCCCAGAGCGATTGCCTTCGACCGGTGCAGTCACAGCACCCCGGGCAGCAGAGCTATTAGCGATTCTGCATAGAAAGAGATATAGACTAGATAGACTCCTCAGGGAGTGTAGGGCCATCGTCTTCCTTTGAACTGTGCCAATGCACTTCAGCCAAATCTCATACCTATTATTTTTCTATCTGCTAATTGTGCGCTTTTTTATCACTCTGACATCAATTAAGAAAAAAACAATCTGGCTACATAAAGCTCTCCTGCCTCTTTTGTCTGAGTACTACAGGCTAGTCTCAAATCTTAGAGTAGGAAAATGAGATGTAGATTAGAGCCTTGGTATAACACAGAAATACGTTTAAAAAGTCTTTTTGTACAGGTAAAGCCTTTTTTGTGTAAAAGCTACCTTGCGTGCTCTGTTGATAATCATGTTATTCATATATTCCCAACAACAAATGAAGCTTCTTCTGCTTGAGAAATTTTAATATAACTATAGATTCTATGTGCTTCAAAATAATGTATAATCAGTCAATATAATATTCTTAAATTATTTAGTAAATGCACAAAGATAGATCAAACATTTGATGATACTGGAAGCTCAGCAGTGGGTAAAATTGATTGAATGCACTTTGAGCATGAATAAAAGAGTTTATGATTTATTGACACTTTGTAGATTAATCTGAGGACTCATTAAGCAGTGAAGCAGAATAGTAAACCTGATTTGAAGGAATGTTAAAAATGGTCATACAGCAAGGAAAAAGAATAGAACTCACTTTTTGACATTAAGTATTTTCGGCAACTTTCAGTGATCTTGAAATGTAACACCTGTAAGCAATGGAGGAAAATCCAGTGTTCTTGTGACAGATTTTCTAACAATTCTGTTATTTCCAACTACAAAGAAAGCACTGAAAAAAGATCAAACAATTAAAGAATAAAGACAAAATAGTTCTGATTTGGAATTTTACACTTTTAATTTTTTAAAAACAATTAAAAATTCATCTGCTTTTGGCCAAATTTAGTATCTCAGATTTACCAGTCCAGTTTTCCTTGCTATGTAATTGTTTTGCATTTTGTTAGATAATTTGAGTTTGATATGTAACACTAATTTCTTGATATTTGATATCTGGATCTGAATTTTTTAACTTGAGGATTTGTTTCTCTCACATTAACTCACAGGTCTATTTTGCTTTCAATGGACAATAAAGAGAATGAAGATTATTTTTCTGCTTTATTCACAAAAGGTTCTTAGAGGACACAGATCTTCTGTCACTTTCCAATGAATTATAGATTTTAGCTTGTTTACTCAGCTTGTACTGCTCCACTAGAAAAATATGTAAGACAAATGCCTTGTAACTAGTAATTTGAATATCAGAATCCTAAGGGCAGTCATACAATAAAAGTTGTTAAAAATGTTCATGATAAATAAACCTTTTATTTTCTCATAATGCTGTTGTAGGGACAAGTGCTGAAGCACTTTTACTGTGTTGATAGTTAAAAACAATCCTCACTATATATGCATGTATATTTATGATATACAAGAACATAATATATGAAATAATAGCTAAGAATTACACCCATAAAATACAGAGTGGGAGTTTTCTACCTGGGCTGTTATATTAAGAATGCATGGAGGGACAGAACATGACTCCCAAAACTCCAGGTAAACAGTAACTCCTCATATTTCCTTGCTTTATTTTATACAGAATATTAAAAAGGCTTGCAGGAGCCCTCACCCCAGAAAGAAATATTGTACAAAACCTTAGATTATATTTCCTTCTACTAGGTCATTTTGACAAATAACAATTTTCTTTGAGAATTTGGTGCTCTTCATTTGCATTAACAAGTGATATAAAGCAAAGTAATCTTTCAGTTTCTCTTACTGGAAATGTTGAACTCGAATTTCGATTGGGAAAAAAAGACTATCACCAGCTACTTCAAGAAGATACAACAAAATGATATAACATACTGCTTTATATGTGAATGTTGTCTGTGAAAGAAAATACAATAAGTTTGCAAAGACAGCAGTAAAATTTGACAGGTTATAAACGTAACGTTTGAACACAAGAAAATTCAGAAGTTCAGAAAAAAATATATTTTATTCAGAAAAGTTTGGAGGGATTCAGGCAAGAGGAAGGAAAAAGCAGAAATCTTGAAAGACATCCCTTTAAAAAGTTGGAAAATCAATTAAACACAAAGAGGCTTATCCAAGTGAGAGACTGTTAGACTGTTAAAAATAAATCATTTGCTACTTTACATGAAAAGGCAAGACAGGAGAAAAGCAAAAAAGACAAAGAAAATAAATAAGGAAAAGATGAGTAAGAAAAGCTGTGGAGTGAAGAGTGAATCAGTGCAAGTTCATGGTAACAGCTGTATTCAGGTATAGGATAAGGTGTTCTGTTTCTACGAGATGAAATATCACTTCAATCCTCAAATTCTAAACCTGGCCTCTGGAAAAAGGCATTTCATTGGGTTTGTAAATGAAATATTTATTGGTTATTCCTGTGTAGATGTCTCAGGTTTAGGGAATGGATGACAAAGGAGGACTTCATTGTTTTTCTTTTTTTTCCTCATTTCCTTAATATATAATAACTACCATCGAGGATAGTGTGGTGGTAAAAATTATTAATATACAAGATACAAGAGAAATGTTTAAGTTTATCCTAACTAAAAAAATCACTCTTTTTGACTAAAAGCTGTCAATGACCATTTCTAAGCTAGGTATGCCACTCCTACAGGATCCACCAAGAGCCATCTCTCCATATTGTCATATTATTTACTGTTTTATTCCTTCTTAGAATAGAGGCAGTAAACAAGCTGCTTAAGAAGTTTGTCCCAGGCATGGATACCTGACTTTTTAAATGAGGGGAAAATGTAGCCAGAATATTCTCTCATTATGGTCATAGATAATAAAGTTTCTGTCTGACCTGTTCTGACTTCAGTAAGGAAGGGTGTCCCTCAGGGAACTATACTGGCGTCAGTACTGCTTACTGTCTCCATCAAAGACACAGCCAGTGGGATAGAGTGTTCCCTCAACAGATTTGTAGATGACACCAAGCTGAGTGGTATGGATTACACATCTGAAGGACTGGTTACCATTCACAGGGATTTGGACAAGTTCAAGAAGTGGGCCTATGGGAACCTCGTGGGGTTCAATAAGGCCAAGTGCAAGGTGCATCACCTGGGTTGGGGCAAGGCCCAGTATCAATATAGACTGGAGAATAAGGGACTTAAAGCAGCACTGTGAAGGAGGACTTGGGGTGTTGGTGCAAGAAAAGTTGGACATGAGCTTGCTGTGTGCACTGGCAACCCAAGAAGTCAACCATATCCTGGGCTCTGTAACAAGTATGGCCAGCAGGTCAAGGGAGGAGGTTTTCCCCCTCTACTCCACTCTCAGAAGATCCTACACACAGTACTGTGGCCAGCTCTGAGGTTCCCAGCTGAGGAAAGACATGGATGGACCTGTAAGAGCAATCTCACCTATGAAGAAGGCTGAGAGAGTTGGGGTTGTATAGCATGGGAAAGACAAATCTCCATGGAGACCTTCTTGGGGCCTTTCAGTACTTAAAGTAGGCTTATCAGAAAGATGGAGATAGACTTTTTAGTATGGCCTGTAGTGTCAGGACAAAGGGTAATGGTTTTAAACTAGAAGGGGGTAGATCGAGACAAGATAAAAGCAAGACAGATTTTACAATTAGAGGGGTGAACACTGGAACAGGTTGCCCAGGTAGCTGGTAGCTACCCCATCCCTGGAAACATTAAAGGTCAAGCTGGACAGAGCTCTGAACTACTTGGTCTAGTTGAAGGTGTCCCTGTTTATTGCAGAAGGGTTGGACTAGATGACCTTTAAAGATCCTTTCCAAACCAAACTATTCTATGTTTCTATGGATATGTACTTGTATTATAATGCACTGGAGTCCCCGTATCTTCCAACAACAGGAGTCCTCTCATTCGACTTCAATGTTTGTATCCAAAAGCTGTTATTGGAAAATCTCAAAGAAGAAATGGACAATGTTCCTACCATTTGCCTGAGGCTATTGTAGTTAGTATATCTAGATGTAATTCATATGATACCATAAATTAAGAGAAACAGGCATGTCAAAAGTTGCTAAAATGAAAATAAATAGTTTGATATTAAACTAAAACTAAAGAATTTGAAGTTTACTTTTCTATGGTACTAAAATGGGAACATGGCATCATTGAATTGTCAGCACAAGAAAGAGATAATTCCACTGAATTATGATTTTTTAGGTGATCCTGAACACATTGTCTTGCAATCAGCAACTTTAAGTCTATGTTAGCCCTAGTCAGATGGTTTCTGCCACAAAGGCAATATCAGCACTCAAAGTGACACAGACCATTGTGATACAAAGATAATTCAGGCTTCTAGGTCATGATAATATAGAAAGGACAGTCAATTGTCATGAAACATAATGAAATGAATTCAGAAGAATATTCTGTACAACACTAATTCCTGTAGAGTCAGATTTCAGTGTCCTAACAGTGACCCTTTAAATGCCTGATCATTTTGCTGTAGAATTAATTAAATCTCTGATCCCAAGGTGAGCTCAGGGAAAAGGGATGATTCATTCACTTTTACTATAAAAACCTAATATAAGCTAGAGAAATTTATAATTCAGTGGAGAAAATCCATATGTACATGCTGTAATGATTCAACAAAATCCAATGCCCTATTCATGACTGTCTTGGATGGATAGCCAAACCCTAGTCTAGATGATATTTAAAGCTATGAATACCTTTTTTAACAGAAATTATTGGAAACACCTAAATGAAACAGATTCTATGAGAAAATGCTGGCATGAAGAAACATATGAATGTTGTACCCAGAAGATCAGAAATATACCAATTTTTAACATATATTCAATATAAAACATTATTACATGCCAGCACTGCATCAAGGCAGCAGAAAAGGTGAACAGAGATTACTGAGTGAAATCTACTCTCCTGTGATTCTTTCCAAGTTTATTGGTTAGCTCTTCTAAGGGTATATATGGAGACCTATTAATTCATTCTGTTACCTTCCTGATTTGCACCCTTAGCCAGAAGATATCTCATTAGTAAACCAGGTAATTGTTTTGCATTAATTGTTAAAATCTGTTGTTAGCTTTAATTTCAGTAACATTCTTAAGTATCACGAATGTAGATGCAGACTAAAAACAAATAACCATCTTATTTCAAACTTCTTATTCTTTATTTTTCTCTCATTTTTGCAACTAAAGACTTTTACTAACATCATAATTATATGATATACATCATGTTGGGGAAAGATTTTTTCCTCCATTTAATGTTTTACTTGTAGGCTTTAAGAAGTTTATAGATACCAGCCCCCAGTGTTATGATACAATTTTAATTTAGAGACAGATGACCATTATTACACTGTAATTTTTTCTTGCAGATTTATGGAATCATAAACGTGATGGTGCTTTAGGGATGCTTTCAAAAAGAAGAAGCAGGAACAACAAGGGAAGGGTTGGAAAGGAAAGTGCTGCTGGATAGTGCAGAAATTTTTTCTGTTTTGAGGGAAGAATCAAGATGCCTAGGCAAGAGAATGATAATCCTGGGATATAACATATTTTGGGCAATATTATTATAAGTCACTATTTCCTGCTAACTTACTGTTTATAAGGCATACACTGTCCTTGTCATTCCATGCCTCCCTTTCCTGTTAGCAAAGTTTTGTGCCAAGTGTTTTCTGTTTTGCTATGATTTTCTAATACGTTGGAAAACACCTTTAGGTTCATCATAGGCATCTCATAAATTTATCTTGCAATAAAATGCACAAGAATGTGACTAAGACTTTATTTATGTTCATTTAGGGGGTTGGCCTGTCTAGTAGGTTTTGTACACTTATAATGTCTGATAATTTAGGATTCTTTCTGGACTCAATTGTCTATTTAGACATTGTATTGCCCATGTATGTACATTTGTGTTTAAACAAAACCCTAGGAAGCTTATATTTTGTTTTCCCCCAAAGCCAGCAGCATAGAAAAGGATTAGAAATGCAACATAAAATTGGACATTGGCAATAAAAGCTTTGGTTTATTTTTGAGAGTGGTCATATTTACATCAGTAGTAAAAATATTATAAATATTTTTCCACATATATAGTATTATTCTATGATCATCTATATTCTTATCTGACTACCTAAAATCTATAGAAAGAACATCAGTCATTAACTCTAAAAAAGAAAGTATTTCCAGGCAGACTTTCTGAATTTAGAAACAAGATAAAAGCTTTATGACTCAAAAAAACCAATCAAATTTTTTTTTTTTTTTTGTAGCCACAAGCATCATATTTACTCAAAGGATTGTAACGATGAAAGCAAATATCTCTTACAGGAAGCTAGGACAAAAGCTGTCAGAGAACTGGGTAGTAAATAGCCCTGAAATTGTTTTCTCTTCTTCATTTCAAAAGCTTAAGGCAAAGAATGTTTGACCTTTTACAAATGGAATGGTTTCCTGCAGGTCATGGTGCTGTATTGAGTGCAGCTGTTTGTGTGCAACTTGATGCAATCATTATGAATGGTGAAACTATGGCTGCTGGCACAGAGTCCTGCCTAAGGAGGATTTCTAAATCAGTGACATTTGCTTCTTTCAATCCCCAAAAGGTTGGAATATGTCTTTCTGCTTCCTCATTCAGTTGTATTGCCAGAGCTTTTTGACAGGCATTGCAAATTAAATAGTATGATTGTTCTACATGACCCAGAAAGGGTAAAGGGGTCAAGGAGAGAAATGTCAAATATGACCAAAAACCTGCTCTTAAACCTGTGTTATCTACACTCCATTAGTTTTCACCTTGACATATTAATGAAATATGAACAGTATTTCTATTCAGCCTTATATTACAACTTATCAATATTTTAATGAATGTCATATAACCAGTAGACAAAATTTTGCTCCCATTGAGAACAATGGAAATTTTTACTTTTACTCTCAACAGAGTAAAACTTGCCTCCACTTTACAGTTAATTTATCTCCTGCCTTTTGTTAAAAATTCTTGTTTGGATACTGGTTTCCTTACACATTGCTGGTGTGTTGATAAGTAATTCCTTAATGCCAGTTTGGGATTTTTTTTCATTTTTCAAGCTTTTTTAAATTTCATTTTTCTATGACTACTATAGAAGTCAAACAACCAGGTTGTGCAACAGTGGAGAGTATTCAAGCATACATATATATGTACCCCTACCACTATTAGGAATTATAGACTTATGAAGTATCTAATAAACTTTGTCAGGCTTTGTCTGTTTTAACCATAATTTTGTTGCAATTACTCTAGAGTTAGGAAACTCACAGGAGTGAGATACCATGTGTTACATGATCCTAACCCTTAAACTGCAGCACAAGTCATAATAAACTCCATAGTGGTAAAAATAACACCTTAGTACAAGGCACTGGTAAACCCAGAAATTTTTAACACACTGCAAAAGATGGTTAGTTGAATCCATAGAAATGTGCTGTTAGAAATATATTCAATTTTCTGTCATAGTAGTTGAATTATTAACTAAGTATTTTGAGAAGTGTTTGTGAAGCCACAATGAGAGTTTCTCTGGTCTCTTGCTGACAGTGATTCAGGACTCACAAACTATGTGTCTAAGTCCTCTGAAATTCCCTATCAGATAGTTTTGCTTAGAGTACTAATTTCACCACTAAAGACAGAACTCATTAGGCCCTTCATTGAAAAAATGCAGTCAGAAGAGATTTTCTGTTTATGCAACCCACTACTTAAGTAGCAACATAGTGGTTAGAGCACTTAAAAAAAAGTGGAAGCAAAATTTGGCTGTCTACAATCAGTACAAAAAATGAAATTGAAATTGTCCCATTGGTTTGCCTGGTGTGTTGTGGCAACTTATGAATGCAAATTTGCAAGCAAATATCCTGCTGGAGTAAACAAAATAGTCCCTTCTAATAAGAAATTTCAGTATGACTGAGAGAATGGTTTGAATTTGGGCCCATTCTCGAATTGTTGACAGCGTAGCCCTTGACAGCAAAACTCCTATAAATCCCAAACCTATTATGCAAATTGGCTTCCTGATGTCCACTGAAAGTCAGGAAATACATGTGCAAGTGTCTCATGACCAAAATATAGCCCTGACAGTCATCATGTCACAACTATGCACAGAGGTATGTAGAGGCCATCAACCTCATATACATAGGACCAAAGAAGCAATACTGGTTTCAGGATGATGTTGCTCCATCTATGGGTACAGTCCACCTCATGCCTTCACATTCTTGGAAACAGCAGTGGCATGTCTGCTCTCCCCATCAACAGAGCCATGAGATCCACGTGCATGTATGTCAGTGTATGGAAATCCCAGACTCATTTAGTGCCGAGATGCCCATGGGGAAAATCTAAATGTGAAGACTGGTCACACAAAGTCTGTGACTGCTGCTGAGGACAGCTGAAGGATTTATAAAAAGGCCTTGTCTTTCGCAGCCAAGAAAGTCACTGTAACTGAACCCACAGCACACACCAGCCCTTGAATGGCTGGTTTGTATGAGTAATCTGTTGGAAAACTCAAGGAAGTAATGAACGACTTCTTGGTAATTTTGGGTGCTCTGGTCAAACTTCACTTATCCAGAAGGAAGGAACCTGCTTCAGGATGGCTAACTTTGTCTGGTTCATCTCAAATAATGAGGATAACACAATAATGGGGCTCAGGTACTGTCGTGGTTTCCCAGGCACATGCATGAGAAGAGCAGCAGAAGTGGAGCAGAAACAGAAGCACTGGAACTGGCAGTATAAAAAAACAGGCTGTACATTTTTACCAAGGTTAAGCAGAATTTTCCGACATGTTCTGGGTATGTTAACAGTGCTAACAGTTTCACATGCTATCCATTAGGCAGACTGACATGTAGCCCTTCTTCTTTAGCTCATTTATGTTGAAATGTCCTTTAATGTTTACAGAGGAACTCTGAAAGAAGGATATTTATTGACAAGTTCACATAGTAAATACTGAAGACTAATCCTCACTAAAACATTCAATAATCTAATCAAGCAACTGAAAGTCAGATGGGGAAATGTTGATCTCCCTTGTATCTTGCTGACCTCTGTGGTTTTTTGGATTAGTTTTTTATACTGCATCTTGTAAGTGTTTTTCCTCTTGCATCTTGTTTTAACACCTCAACAATTATATTTTATTTCCCACTTTTCTTTTCTTACATGGTTTTGTCATGCCAACTTCTTACCAAAAATGTCCTGATCTGAATTAAACCTTAAATCAGGAATAGCAGAAACTCAGGGCTGAGGTTTCACCTGGTGAACATGATGTATGATAGAAAAGCCCCTGACTATGCAGATACAAAGTTCACTGGAGAATTGTTCCACCTGTCATGAAGTACAGATGAGACTGATACGATCTGGTAGATGCTTATCTTTGGCAGTTTGCACCTACTTGGGTTTTCACCCAGGCATCAAGGCAATACAGATGAAATTCTTCACTCGAGATCTGCCTTAACTTAAGGAGCCTTAGTGCCACTCATCTTTCCCTCATATACTTTGGGAGATACTGTAAAAGCATTGCACACTTAACACACTCGATTTGTTGTTCATAGCACTGAAGTAGCTTCAGCTCTATGAAGAATCATTAATGAAGTCTGACACTTATCTTTTAAATGTTGCTGTGCTTGGTGTGATAATAGGTGTTTGTATGGTAAGGAAACTTCCCTGTCTGTCCCTCCAGGAGCCACTCTGTCAGTCGCACTCTCATACTGAGCTGGGACCGAGACCCCTCCACAGCTGCCTCCCCACACTCACACAGTCACACCAGGCTTCTGAGCTGGCTCAGCCCCAGGTTTCCCACAGCAGAGTCTCAGATGAAGTGACCCTTAAAATAATTTAATCTTGGTGCAATAACTAAATAACACAAAAGCAGCTCGAGCTGATGCCTCTGAGGAGGAACTCCGAACAAAGGACCCCCTGGGCTTTTATCCTCCCACAGTCTGAGCAGGGGAAAGTCTGGAACCCTCGGCTCCTGCCACGTCTCTGAGTATCCTGTCCCCTGGCTGTGCCACAGGTCCCCAGGCCCTTTGTTGTGCAAAGGGTCAGCAGTTCCTGACCTCTTGTTTTGGGTTCCCAGAGCTCAACCTGCAGCTCCCACTGCATCTGCTCACCGAGGTACCAGCACTGAACGGATTCCTCAACATATAGAAACATGTAAAAATCCTCTCATTGTGTGGTGTGTCTCATTGGTGAACATAGGTGTTCCATTGTAAAACTGTAAAACCAATCACAGTTGGTATGTCGGATTAAGACCAAAGACCTGGTTCTGGTTCAGGTTTTTGGAATCTTTTTACCATTTCTTTTGAGGAAGGTATTAGTTTGAACATATTAATTTAATGATGCGGTAGATTGACTATTTGGTTAAATTAGCTACTTGAAGCCAGTCTATAACGCAATATTTTATATGTGCTAGAGATTTATTTTAAATATTAAAATATTGATTTGGGATCTTACCTTATTTTATTTGTTTTCTTTCAATAGAATGCATCCTGATTCGAATATACTCTCTCTATTCCTACTAAACTTGTCTTAGGATGTATTGGTACTGCTGTGGTCCAAGTTCTAATTGATAAAAGCTTGCTGAGAAATGGATGTGAATAATGGTGTGAATTATCTTCTATACCAAAACTTAAAGAAAAGTTTGAAACAGTTGGCATCCTCTGTGGCTGCATTTAGTCTAGGCACCTCAAATCTGAAAAATGAAAGAGGTAAAAATTAGTGTAATTTACATAAAATGCATCCAGAAACCTTAGCCTATCAGTGGTTTGCCAGAGAAGTTTGTGAGTTTTAACCCCTATGAAAAAATAATAAAATAATTTATCAATTACCTTTTCAAACATCACCATTTCCTTCTGCTAAGAAATTGCAGAGACTCTGCCTTGAAAAATAAAAGCAACATTAATAATTAATTCAATACTTAAAAAAATATTTTCTTGTTCTATTTTAGATTAACCTTTAGAGAAAATTTCATATAGTTTAAAAATGTTCCTTATGAAGAAATACCTTCAACAATTAAGAAGCAAATTTTAAAGGCTCTAACTTATCGTGCAACATCTGCTGCCATCAAAAGCATCAATATTGCTATATCTATTTTCTGGCACATCTTTAAAATCCAAATGTCACTATAGAGATAAAATTCAGTTTACTTCTTCTAACTTTAAAATTAAAAGAAATCCTTCTTAGAGGAAACAATGTAGGTTTTTACAGAAAATGCAGAATCCATTTTGTTTATGTCAAGGATGAAAGAATAATTTTTCAAGTTATTATGTACAAACTTCCTCCTCTATGTAGCATTGGAAACTCCAATTAATCCCCCTGAAGACAGTCAGGAATATTAGGCAAAAATGATTGGATTAACCTCCAAGTATTTTTCCTGAAAGAATTCTGTAGTCACTCACTTTATTATTTTCTTTGATATGCACTTTGATTTCCATTCCCAAAAGCCATTAGAAAAAAAAAAAAAAGAAAAAAGAGTGGGTTTTTTTGCAGCAACATAGAGTGGTTTTTGCAGCAACATGTTAGCCAAGGATTTGAGTTTGCAAATTATATATAAACATTAGGAAATAGTTGTTAGCTGCATTGGAGCTTCTTTGAAGATAAGCATTACGATATATTATATTTGATATTACTCAAGAGAGTGAAGGCAATCTGCATAGATTTGCTACTGCCTCTCAAAACAATGTGAAGAAACACATTCAATTGCAAAGTCAAAAAAGGCAGTCAGCTCCCTAGGTGAACTTCTGACTTAAATTTACTTGTAATTTGGCTTTTTCTCCCTCCTTTTGGGATACTTTGAATGAGATATGAATGGAAAATAAGGATTTCATCATTCAAATGGATCACATACTGCTAGATTTCAAGTTTCTCTGTAGCTTTTAGAATCCATAATAGGAATGGTGACCTGTTGTGCTCAAGTCACCTGAGATCTGTGAAGGTTTTTGGTATGCATTAGGCAGCATTAAGTGTCAGAAGGTGCCTCTGCTATCCGTGGACTGTGCAGCCCTGTTCCACAATGGAGTGGGCTGTGGTTGGCTGCTGTCTTTGATGTGTGAAGCTTCTCCTGGGCTTTCTACCCCACTTTTCATCTTAGACATGGAACATGGTCCTGTGGAGTTTGACAGAATAGATATTAATGTACTGGAATAATAACTCCCACTGTACTACTATGAAGCTGAATATCTGGCACATGAAGGCTCTTTCACTGCTAGTCTTCTGTTCATTAAATTGCTAAAAAACCCTATAGCCCCCCTCCTGCTGCCCTGCTTTGCATTTACTGTATTTAATCTGTTTGTTTAAAGTGGTAGGGTATGTAGTTGTTTGGGGTTTTTTCCTTTCTCCAGTCAGACAATAGATTCTGGTGGCTTTGGTTTAGTTGAACTATCGTTTCTATAAGCCTAAATTAGGCAAGCAAACATGTAAGGAGGAAAGCTAAAATGGTGAGAAATATTTTCAAAGACAACATAAAAGGCTACATGCATCGCTTATGCTTTAATTAAAAGAAAAAGGGCATCTTGAGGTAACTATTTTGTATCTTGGCTTTACCACAGCTACCTTCTTTGACTCCCTGTATGCCTCCTTAAAACACCAGAGCCTCCATTTTACTCCACCCTTGCAAGGGTTCTTCTTCACAGCACAAACCCATTTTTAATTCTGACCTGCTGCTCTGCCTCCAAGGACACGTCAGTTCCCTTGTGATACTCTGTTGTTGGCTATGGAATCCAATGACAAGATTGTGAGTTAGCCATCCTAAATTGAGGACATGGAGTTGTACAGGGGAGAAGATGGGATCCTGGTGATCCACTTGGCCTGTTAAAGCTCATGATTAAGTTATATAGGAGATAGGTACATCCATACAGCTTCATTTTTAGAAGTTACCACTTCTATATTTAAAGAGAAAACCCAGTAAACCTATGGAAAATACCTCCTCTTATGTAGATGTGAGGATTGCCAACAAATCAAAGCTGATTTTGCCAATCTCTGCTGCTGTTGTATGGCTAGATTACTGTAGAGAACTTTCTCCCCAGAATATTTTCTTATGCAAAACTGCATACTGGGTTTGCAGATGTTTCATGCAGAGAATCTGTTCTCTATGAGAAGGGTTTCCCTTTAGCACTACTATATGGATATCCAGAGTTTCTAAGTTATTTGCTGGATTCATAAAGCATGTCCTGAAGGAAAAAAAATACTGATCTTGTTATTGCCTAAATCATGCAGGTGTTTGTTTTTACTATTCTCCTCCATTTGTGACAACAGCAGGTTGGGTTAGAGCTGTAAGGTTTGTTATGGGAATAAAGGGATGTCCTGAGTTGTGATTCCTAGGCTTGACAGATTTGTCTGCTAACAAACATCCACAACTATGGCAGTTCTTACCAACCAATTTAATTTCTTACCAACCTTTAGGAAGTATACGATTATAGGTTTATTTTTGTTGCTGTTGAATTATGCTTGGTTCCAAATTGTTTTGTTTTGCTTCTAAAATAAAGGTACCTGAAGCCATAATTTATTCTAACAACTTATTTCCATTAATAATTAAAGCCTTTTCTGCTATCTAGCAATGGTGCAAATGCTTGTCTGATTGAGTTTTTTATTCTTCCAGCTGAATCAGAGATCCAGATATTTAATGATATAATATAAATATGTGTCAAGGGGTCTTTAAGTCTGTAAACTTTGGAATGGAGTATATGCATCCCTACCTGGAAGATTCAGCAGTACTTATTCATTATCCCAGTGTATAACTGTCACTTAGGGTTTGAATGCTGAGGGAAAAAAAGCCAGCAAAGGCACATTACACTTTAGGTATATTCTTACGAGAAAGGTAAGGATTAATTTTTGTGTAAGCAAATGCTTACAGAGGTTAAATGTCTCATACATTTCACGGGTTTTGAAAGAGAGTTGTCTCTGGTACGTATTTTCCCTTCAAATCTGCATTTTAAATTTGACCAGCTGCTAAACTGTTTGCTTCTTTAAAGCCTGATGTACCCTTTGAATTTGGTTCCTGTCACATGCTGAAAGATGGTCACATCTTTTCAAGTTGTTTTCTAAGGTGTGCATGAGGTTTAAAACATATCTTGTGAGTCTCTTCACTGAGAGTTAAAATCTGTAAAAAAAAATCTGATATTAATAATCTCCTCCGCTATGCAGAGAAGAGTTATGTGATGTACTTCAATTTTCAACTGTTTTTTACTAGGGTATCCAATTTCCTTCTAGCCTCTGGTTATTACTCTTTCAGAACTATTTTAGTCTATAAACTAACACTGATTCCTATAATGTCTAGTGCAACTTAAGCAGGAAACAGCTAAGTTATAAATACTATTGAGTAAGTCACATACATACACTAAACTTAAGCTTCAAAAAAGTACTAGGAACAGCTTTAAAGGAACATGATCAAGGTTAAGCAGCTCAAATCTTGACAATCCAAATCTGAAGAGAAATGTTCTGTTTTATTGGGGAGTATTTTAAAAACATAAAATACTGTTTGGAGAGGAAGAAGGGTCAACCTTGCAATGTCCCTGTAATGCTTCTCAGGTAGTTTACATTAATGACCCATGTCTAACAAATCTCCCAATAATCTTGAATAGGAACCGTGGTTAACTTTCTGTTTCATTTTATAGTTTTCAGTTAAGCACCATTTCATTGGGTAAGATTATATTCTGGTACATGTAAAATAGCTCTGCCAGTGCTTCATAAAAGCAGTGTCTTCATCTCATTTTGTGTAATGGAAGGAGGTGTTCTTTTTTAATCAGATGCAGCACAAAATAGACTGATCAAATTGAATTCTCGATATTGGTCAGACATCCTGAAGAAAATGCTGGGAAACAAGAGGATTCATTTTTTTCAGATAATATGTGACAAAGGACAAGATTTTGCTGTGCCTTCTATTTTTACAGATTTTCAATTCCATCTGTATTCATAGTAGAACTTTTAATAAAACTTAATTTTTATTAAAGAGAAACTGTTTATACTTTTTAAGTAATACAAAATATAATTAAGTAATTTAAAAGCAAATTCTTATAGCTCAGAGCTCTCTGTAAAGTACTTTGAAATTTCTTAAATAAATTCAAGTGACATAAAAATGCTCACTGTTGAAATATATAGGAAAAAAACCAGAGGCCTTAAGAAAATAAAAAAGAATGAGGCATTAAATACAATGCTACTGGTTTTTTTCATCAAATGCTCTTGGGTGTTTGCAGGGAATTCATCTGAGTTAACTTAGACATCTACAACCTATTTGTCTAGACTTAAAAAGTCAACCCAGATCACTGTCATCTTCAGGATATAGTGACCTTCAGGACCACACAAGGAAAATATATACCTTTAGAAGGAAAAACACTTCCTGCAGGAGGACTAGGACTAGAGTACAGGACTGGTTGAATTAACTATAGTGATCTTTACCTCCATTAACTGTATGGATATTTGTATACTGACCAATTTGGATTTAGACAACTAAAATTTAGATATTCAGAGAGAAATAGATTTCATCCTTATGTCTGAAACTGTACTTTAAAGAATGTTTTTCATTCATAATATAATTTATTATGTGAGTGATGCAGAAGTGAAGCAATCCAGTCTTCATTCATTAATTCATTCATTCATACATTCATTCATTATGCTCTAATCTACTTTGTTCTGCACCTACTTGAAAATGCTCTAAGAAAACAAATAAGTATGGAATCTGCTACCTGTTTTGAAGTTTCAGGCTGAGATTTAAGGTTTTTGTGATATGGTGACTGAACTGCTCAAATTTCCTGCACAAGCTCAGCCACTGAAGTAATCCCAGAGCCCTGATATTTATATCTATGCTTATGCAGGTTCAGTCATTGACACTAACAGAGCTTTCATTCTGTCATATAAAGGACAAATACAATAGGACAAAGGACAACCACAAAAACTGTGTTTCTACCTTTTTAAAAATCCATGTAGTCCTAGTGGCAAATACTTTAGGGTAAATTGTGTGGTGGAAAAGTCAAAGTAATCTGTGCTTTGAGAATTTGCACTCATTAGAAGGAAAATAGCATGAAAAAAATTGTGAGAAAGATAAATACAGAGAAACTATCAATATACTCTTCTTATCTCTTTCTTTCATCACTGTTTTTATCCTGACTGGTAGAACATACAAAGAATACCCTTCAAAGTCATAAGTTGCTGAAGTAGATTTTCTATGATGTAAGAAAATGAAATATATCTTGACTGAAGACAGATTTTAACCAGGAAAAAGAAAAGGAAAAAAAAAAAAGGAAATTCTGTGCCATCCTGTTCTTAGATGAATCTCTAAATGTTACTTACAGGACATATGCTCTGTTTTGAAAGTCTTGACTGGTGCTGGATTGCAAAAGGTAGTATCATGAACTTCATTTCCCACATATATGATTCATCATTTTTTCTCTCTGAGCAGAGCCATCATTTCCCTAGTCCCAGGCAAATTAGATGGAATGCATAGGAGACAGTATCTGAATTCTACTGCTCTCTCCCCCCAAAGTGAGGAGAAAGCATATTTGTCTTTCATGTTCAAAGAATAATTTTTATTGCTAAGGAAAAACCTCACTAAAGACATGTGCTCTTTAGTTAGATTAGATTTTTGGCTCTTCCTCTGAAATCTTAAAACAAAAATATCAGTGTTTGTAAGCATGCCTTTATATATCAGGATGAGAAAGCTATTGTTTCAGAGTTCCTTAGATTTAAAAAGCAAATATGAAAAAATACATATACAAAATTGAAACAGAATCTTGAGATCTGTGGGATTTGTTCCCAAAACTAACTTAACTATCATAAGCTTTCCAAAGAAAACATCCAAATCTTAGGGTAAGACATGCATTTCTGCAAAAGGCAAGGGATAACTAAGAAATAAATTGTTGAGGTTTTGGAATTATTGTAAATTCTATTCCCTTCCCTTCCTTGTTGTTGTTGTTTTGTTTTGTTTTGTTTTTGTTTTGTTTGTTTTGTTTTGTTTTGTTTTCAGATTGGAAAGCAAAAATTGCTTAGAAATACAATACATGAAGGCTATCTGCCATGATTGTTTCTTATTTACTCATTTCTGGGTGATATTTTCAAGTGAAAAAGAATCCTAGAATCAGAATAAATGTATGGCTGAGTTTGGGCAGGACTAATTCCTTAATCATCTTTTTCTGCCAAGCTGCTGTCCATCTAATCAGCTCCCAGCATATACTGCTACATGGGGTTATTCCTTCAGAGGTTCAGGACTTTACACTTGACCTTGTTGAACTTCATGGCATTCCTCCATTCTCCAGACCGCGGGGGTTCCTCTGGATGGCAGAATGACCCTCTGCTCTATCAGCTACTACTCCCACTTAGGTGCTACCTGTAAACTTGCTGAGGGTACACTCTGCCCCATAAGCCAGATCCTTAATGAAGATGTTAAGGGGACTTGAACCCAGTGCTGACCTACGGGGTGGCCAGTCACACAGTTTTGAGTCACCCGGTACTTCACTCATATTTTATCAGGTTTTTCATTAGGATCTTACGGAAGACTGTTTTGGAAACCGTACTGAAATCTAGGGAAACATTAAACTGTCCTTTCGTTTGCTTAGTATTTCTTCTATGTTAATATATACAAAACAAAGTTAATTTTATGGGCTGGGTTGGATTGACAAGTAAGGCTGAGGAAAAGGGGATCGGGTTGAAGACATAGATTTGATAGTAAATTACATTATTTTTTAATGATGATTATAAAGACAACAAAAGACAAAGACCCATGTTTGCCTGGTAGGAGAAATTTTGTCCTAGACCCCATATTTCATGGGTGAATCCTAAATACACTTATATGTGAGATAAATGCTGCTTATCTTCAGAAATAGTGTTTGCTCAAGGTATGAAAAGAAGTGGAACTGTAGTTGTACAGGCAGTATGACAGATGAGATGTGTCTTGAACTGTGATCCCAAATTCTACTGCAGTTAATTATCTGCTCTTGAAGCTCTGAGTCTCACCAGACAGAAATTAGGTATTGTATTAGTGAACCAGTGGATGTCGAGGGCTACCCCAGAGCCACTTCAAGGCCCAGAGAGGAAAAATACCGCGCTCTATTTTACGCAAGACAAACCAGTACAAATCTACTATAAGCAAAAAAGGCAACAGACTTTTTTCTAATATGTAAGTCTCCATATATCAATTACTTTGTGTAAAATTGCAAGATAATCCATTATTTACACAATTTAAAGCTCTTTCTTTTTCTGAAAATAAATGTGTAAAATTTACTGAGACCAGTGCAATTATTTTTGTTAAACAGCAATGTAAAATCCCATGCCCATATTTGTCAACATATGATGCAGCGGTTTTTATTGGTTAATTGTAATTTGGTTTGTTCCATGTACCCTTGTTTGGACCCTGTATGCTCTCCCTGTCAATTATCTGTCCCCTCCCCTGGTCGAGCGAGAGAATCCCTCTCTCTCCCCTGGCATTCTCCTTTCATCCCTGCCCCAAGTTCTAGAAGGGTCTCTGTCATCTGGCTGTGCATTGGCCCTCACAGGTGTAACCCCACTCCCCTGTTCTCCCGTTTGCTGTGTAACCTGGCCCTCACCCCTGGACCACACCCTTGGGCTTTCCCAATGGGTCATGTTTGTGCCTCCACCCCTGGGGTCTGAGGGGTAGAAAACTCCCTGTTACCTGTGTTTCGGGGGTCACTCAGAGCAGAGCATAGGAGGCTCGATCCTTCTATGTGAAACTCCTGGTGGCCTGACTCAGTCAGTCTCTCCCCATCAGCCAAATAAATCTTAGTTGGTATGCAGAGCTGCTGAGTCCTCCCCGCTTGGCTTCTCCTCGCGGTGGCCACCTGCTCTTCACGCTGCTATCGGCTCTGCTCGCTGTGACTGCGATAGGGTTCTGGGGATCAGAGAAGGTCCCCAGAGAGATTGCCTTCGACCGGCGCAGTTTTGGCACTCCGGGCAGCAGAGCAATTAGCCAAAAACATATTCCTAAAACTTGTTAACTTACCTGGAAAACTTATGTGTGACCTAAAAGAATTTTACTTTATTAAACTATGTGAAGTTCTAATGTCTCTATCAGTTCTATTGTGAAAGGACAGGTGATAACAGTTTTAAGTTAACCACTTCTTAAATATGTAGTCTGGAAATATAATAATCTCTATTGAATACTGAAGAAATCCATGAAAAAAAGTCTCCACTTATAAAAATAATTGGCTTGCCTTTATCTTGTTCTGGCTAGTGCTCAATAAGCTGTAATTTTCCAAGAAATGATAGAATGTGTAGATATCTTTAGGGCTAGATACCGGATAAAAAATACTAACTTGTAATTTTGACTCTTGAATCTATACTGAATCTCTATGTACAAATTTCCTTCTTCAGACAATGAGATTTAAGGATGTTTCTTGTGACAGAAGCACACAGATATTTGGGTTTTTTTATCTTGTGTACTTACTTTCCCTGTAGTTGTTTTAAATTCAGAAGTACAATGAGATAAGAAATACTGATAATCTTACTGACATAATAAAAACCACCAAGCTTTTGTGCTCAGACTTCTTCAACAGGATTATGCTTTCAACAGTACTGGTAATGTACCCAAAGATATTTTTTTTTTATTATTAGAAGCATCTTTGGGGAACATTAATCTCTGAATAATTGAGAAACACTGGCTAAGCTGTTAGCTTTAAATGACACATTAGTAGCTGTCATTTAAATTGATAGTTAAAGCTGTAATTGAGAGTAATGGTCAGAAGGTAACTACTCTGTCACTGAATTTTTACTGCTTTATTAAATTACTGACCTGATGCAACTCTGCACCTGGCTGAGGTGTATCATCACAGGATATCAGAATCTTTTTACCATGTAAGGGCAAAAATTGTGATTTTAATACTTGCTGTCATAAAGCTTCATATTCTGTTTTGTTTTGTTGCCAAATTTTGGATGGCTATATAGATGAATATTGTTTCTTTTAGTCTGTCTAGTTGTCATCATGTCTGCACAATTATTTTTATGACCTTCAGTGTAAGACTCTCAATTGCTTACACCTCATAAAGAATCAGTAATCATTCCTAACTCTTACCGTGTAAACAACTTTCCTTGGTACCAGGTTAAGTTGTCTATCAAAACCTCCACCAATGGGGTATGCTTTCATCACTGATCAAGGCACTGCCCAGGCAACAACCTGCGACAATGAGATGGCAAGCCAGGAACATTTGAAAATGCCCTGGATAAAAAAGAGAGCACGGAATAGATCACTGGCTGTTGCTACTTCCATACCACGAGGCTCTTCTCGTTTCTTGTCTCCTGCCGGACTTTACACCCACACCTGACAGAGGAAACAAAAAATATTCTATAAGACAGTTCTGGCATATTGTGGCACCATGCTCAGTGCTTTAAAATTTTTTTCAGTATTGCTTTGTTTTGCAGAAACAAGTAGATAGATTTGAACTATTTGAAAGAATTGTTATACTCTCCTAAATGTTATTCAAAATGGAGTAAAAGACACTTAGACATTAAGTTCTGCATTGTTTCCATTCAGCATTAAAAGTTACTGTTGTGGGCCAGCTCGTCATATTTGCCCTTTTCTCTGTGTGTGGACATAGCATAATTCTTAAACCTGCTATTTGTGCTGTTATGTTTTTAGAGACATTTATAGTGAGCATTCTGTCAAAATTTAGTATTTGACCGCTGTGAGTGCTGGCATTTTTATGCTTCCACTATAATACTCAGGTTGACTTCAGACCTGCATTTTATAAACAGAAGCACAGTTCTCTCTATCCCATGGGGATACCAAGATGCTGTGAAGAGCAATTCAGAGTCCATGTCCTCTGTTACTTTTGTGGAAAAACATTTAAACAGTAGGACTGGTTAGTGTGCTCCTAGCTATTCCTATTGTTTTAGTGAATATTCTGGGGAGAGTGTCATAATGTTCCTTTGTCTATCTGCTGCACAGAGATGTGGTCTCTGTTCAATTTTTCTATTTAGTTTAATGTTGTCAGCATGCTAACATGCTCTTCAGAGTTCTGGGGAATGTCTAGAACATATTAAAAACTCATCTACATATTTTAAAGTAAAATATCGTATCTGAAGTTCTTCTAATATGAAATGAACCTTGACAGTTTGCATTTTATGTCTGACAGCCTGGACTTTAAGCACAATGCCTACTAGCTGCTCTAAAATTAACCAAAGTAATGCAAAGGGAATAAATTAAATTAAAGTGAAAGGCTTGTTGGTTTAGCTGTCATTAATGTGTAGAATTACTTTCTGTTACATAATTTATACATGGGCTGCTCATGCCTTACATCTTAGCTCTGCAAAAATACTGGTAACTTGGATACAAGTTGCTGAGTTTCTCTATTTTGAATGATTCTCTCAGCTTTCCAAAAGCATTTTGGCAAAGGAATACAAACACTATGTTAACAGAGCTCAGGCCTTGTGACTGCAAGACATCACAGAAGCTTGCATTTATTACTAGCTGTATACTCACCATTTTCTATGCTACTTCCATAACAGGCAGACACAGAGAAAACCTGCCTTGCCCAATTTAATGGAACATGACAGTAGCAGTTAAGCCTGCATAGGAATAATTATCTCCACCCAGCACTGCACTCAAGTCCCTCCTTTGCCTTGCAGCTCAGCTGACAGCCATTCTGTTCATTTGCAGCACTATAAGTCTACCTTGGCCAAGCCGTCCACGCAGTTGAAGCCATTTGGCAACATTCCACTTTTTATTTCAGCTCATCTTCGTACTGCATAGCATTCTGATTTAAAGACAAAACAGCTGCAAACCTGAACCACCCAGAACCAAAAGGTTATTGGCAGGGCTGCCTGAGATAAAAACATATTAACAGGGATTTCCCCTCAATTGAGTCTATTTGTATTTAAGTTCTATTTGCATTGATAAAAGACCTGTTGCTCCCCAATATTTTCAATAATAATATGAAATAATGAAAAATATGACAAGAGAGTGGCATGAAAATGGAGAGATTGTAAATACCATTGGAGAAGGAGCTGATACACAGAGTTATATGGATTATTTAGTAGCTGATTAAGGTATTTTTAAATATTGCCATATATTCAGTAACAGATCTAGTAAGAACAATTCATAGGATATATAGGCTGTGACCAAATAACTCAGCATGTGCTCTCAGCATAAAGCTTTGTGAAAAATAAAGGATAGATACAATAATTTTAAATAAAAATAGAATACTTAGGTTCAAGAATAGAGAGTAATTTTACTGCTGTATATGAGTGCAGCTAACATTAGAGCAGTACATGCATAGTCAAATGCAACCATTCTTAAAATGATGCTAAAATCCAGATGTAACTCAAAAAGAGAATCAGTCTTATGTTAGAAATTTTGAAAATACATATGTACTTTAAAAACTCATTTTGTGTGTGTCTGAGGAGAACTGGAGAAGGAGGTGAGTAGATTGTGTGGTGTATGTACCTTTTCAGAGAGGAAAGGTCAAGTTCTGAAATCTTAGTACTCTGTGAGGAAAAGGTGTAACAAGAACAAAATTCTAGCAGCTTAGCCAAAAAAAGATTACATTTAAAATTGAGAAACATGCTTTGAATAGTAAGCATGCAAAGCAGCTCATAAAAAATACCAAGATAAATTGTGAATTGTCCATCTCTTGTCTTCAAATCAAACATCTGCCTTTCTAGAAAAAAGGTTTTGATCAAATTCAGCTCACAAGAGTGAAGTGTAACAAGATATTAATCCTTCTGGCTCTAAAAAGTATCAATATGAATCTGTGATAACTATGTAAGTAATCATGATCACACACATGATGTTTAATATCATGTACAGGCTTATATTTCTCAAAAAAAAAAAAAGGCCATAGGAGATGAAACTGCTGTTAGTCCCTCATTGCTGACATGGCCAAACATCTCAGAGCATAAAATGCATGAAATTAGGAAGTACAACAACATTTTTTTTGACAGTGTCATACAAATGTTCTGCTTATGCAGAGGGGTGTCTGCAACATTATGTGGACTTCCCCAAAATTAAATGGAACCGAGGCAGGAAAGCTTTGCTATATGTACAAAGATTTGGCTGGTCCTTTTATTTATCAGTGCTAGTTAGTAAATGTTAGTCATTGAAAGGTCATCAGCAAGGAGAGGTCCTCAGATTATCATACTACTTTCTGTTCAAATACACTACAAATGACTGCAGACTGTAGGAAAACTCTCACTGAACACATTGCTCTCTGTGTCCTATCCTGCATGTGGAATACATAACTAGAAAGGGTTTTGGATGAATAAGGAGCTGATAAATCACACATAGATTTAGGTAGTAGGTCCTCCTAATGTGTCTGAATCAGGACTACGAGAGATTTTAGTTAGGGATAGTTATGAAACAAAAGAGGTGCCATATGTCTGATTATATTATAAGAACAGTCTAGAGCAAGATAAGAAAAGATACCATCCTGAACATCCTTCTGTTCAGTTTCCATGTAATGCATAAGCTGGGCAAATGCCCTTCTCTTTGGCCTGAAACAACTGATGCATGTAGTACTACTGATTTGCTGTTCCATACAAATATCCTAATAATGTGGTTTTTTCCCTAGACTTGATTTTAAAAGCCATGAAATCAATACTTCCACCTAAGTCTCATAACGCAGTAAAGATGCCCATGACATGCATAGCACACATCAAGGCATTCCAAGATTTTTCATCAACTCTTTTGGAAAACACAGCTAACAGTGCCAGTGATGGCTGTGTATTCTGTCCTGGTCCTGCTTACATTACTTAAATTTGCAGCAAAGCATGTATATGTTCTGTAAATGGCATCTGTGAGAAAGATGGCCAATTCTTCATTTTTACTCAACAGTTCTGTATATTGATCACTGGATAATAAACAATGACACTCAATTCCTGGAGAAAATACATGAATGCAGAATCTCCTTTTCCAGACTGGTGGTACCAATAACAGGGGTAGAGATTATATTCTTCTTACTTGGGTTTTTTCAGTCGTTTGACTCATGTCTCTGTTGTTCTCTGCTCCTTAGTGGTATAACTTGAACAGGAAAGATAAAAATTAACCAATCTAGTATTTAGGGTTTGTTCTCGAGAGATTTGAAATTCTTGATCACCCTTAAGATGAAGAAATGGCAGAATGCATGTCTTCTTTTGTGGCTACACTTCTATGGGCTATTTTATAAAGGATGTGTGACCTACCCTATATTGTAAAAGTAAATATATTCAACTAAAAGAAAATGGAAAATACTCCCCTCTTCCCCCATACCTTGCACTAAACGCAAGAAGAAATTGAAGGAAAAGATATGTTTTCACATCCCTTTCCAAATTCTCCAGTGTATTTTTTTCACACTGACATGTTTTCTCCAAAATGTAATGTGTTCAGTGAGAATTAAATCAAAGTTGAGCATCACTAGAAGAACTGATCTGCCATGATGAAGAATCAGAACATGGTGTGGCAAGGTAATTATAGTCCACAGCAAGAGGGAGCCTAACTAGCTAATAAGTGACAAGTATACTGTGACTTTACGCTGTCCTAGTTTTTTTCTGTTTCTTAAGATACTTATGAAGAACATGGTCTTCCATAGGATATTCCTTACTACGCTCTGTTTATACCGAAGTTTTGGCAGCAATGCAGCTTTTTGCTGAGTGATACAGATATGCTGTAAGCCCATAATTCAGAATAAATCTGGAAGTTTTTTCTTCTTCCCAGTCCAAGTTCCTGCTATGTTGACTGAATTATCAATATTTTGTAATTAACAATGCATCTCCTTTCTTTGAAGTCATACTAAAGAAGTATCATGGTACCTCTCCATAGGTACATTATTTGAGGTGGTTATAAGCTTCTTAGAGGTGAAGAATCCTCACCTGAGCTTATTTTATGTGCCATTTCCAAGGCATGGGTAACTGGAAAATAGTTTCAAGAAGGCAGAATGTTTAGCATGACAAAGCTATGAATTATGTAGATTTCCTTCCTGATTGTCTTCTTCACTGCCCACATGTGTGCCCTACTCTTTGTTCTCCATTTTATGATGAGAAGTGAAAGTGTACAAGCACCATGCATCACATTGCACACCACTAAATGGGAGAATGAATATTTCAAAGGACTACCTGCAAAACTCAGCCACAATGCTAACTAGTCTTGTTGCCTAAAATTTGATGTCCTGAAGATTTAGCTGCACTATTCTGAAGCAGAGTATTAACATTCATTAAAGAAAAATGTAGTCATAAAAAATTCATGACTACAGGAAACAATTTAATAATGAAATGTGCATTTTGGAGAAAAGTGGGACACACATAGCCATGCTTGAAGAATATCACAGAGGTTTCAAACCATTACAGAACTTTGGTTCAAAGCAAAACCCCTTTAATGATTGTGCTTGAATTTTCAGACTACAGTGCAACTCATCGTGTTTCTGTTCTTCTTCTGTCCCATGAGAAAAAATTAAATATACAAGTAGAACCACAAGGCACATGAAGCAATATCAGCATTTTCAAGAGGCTCTGTTTATTGCATTACCAGATTTTTTATTCATGAACTTTGCTCTAATCATATTAGCATCAAAGTTTACTATTTTTACTGATGATAACATTATTAATGTAATTACTGATGATCAATGATTCATTATGGATTTCCAGTATTATTAAAATAATGCTATTTTTAAGGTTGATATAATTTTAAAAATTCATTATGACTAGGCTTTTCTTATGATACATATATGAATAATATTAATTCTGAGGCTTACTTTTACTATTTCAGCACATTTTTATATGAGACATCCTTTCATTTTTTAAACTCAAAAATATAATGATTTTAGGAGGCATAAGAAGTGGGTCTGTTGCGGTGCGGGCGCAGGCTGCTCGACACCGCAGCCTTTCTGGAAGTGTCTCCACCAGGAAAGGCGCTCTGCTTGGGCCAGAGAAGGCTCACCATTCTCGCACGCACAGCCGGTGGAAAAAAGGCTGCGGAGACAGGCGGGGTCCTCGTGTGTGTTTCCAGTGGCGCTTATTAGAGGTGGATGTTGACACCTATAATGACGTACATCAACGCTCATCCACACGTGCTGAAAGGGTCCAGGGATGAAGAACAAGGATGTCCAGGGGTTTTATATGGGTAGGAGGCAGGCGGAATCAGGTAGTGGGAACCAATAGACAGAATGGGTAGGTGGGAGGGTAGATATATAGACCAATAGGAACAGTAGTTGGGAAAGATGAACAGGGGGACCAACCAACGGGGAAACAGAGAACCGAGAACTTACTAGAAACTAACCTTGTATGGTAAACTGAGGGGCGAGCCGGCCAACGGGCCAATGGGGTTGCGGGATACAGAACATGGCCATACAAGGCAAACAGGGCGAGTGTAACTGGGGTAACCGACATCTGGGCCTTGGGCTGCCAAGGGAGAAGCCAAAGCCTAGGGGGCGCCCTTCCAGGGCATCCACATGGGTCCCATAGACTATTCTTTTCTTATCCTTATATAATGTCATGTAGATTGAATTCAGAACTATGAATTGGCTAAAAATTATATGTGAAGGTTCTATATAAGTAAGCTATTACTAAGAGAATAATTAGGTGGAGAAAAGATAGATATGTAGGACTACTAAGAGCTTGTAGCCAAATGAAGGGGGTGTTGCAGACAGAGAGTAGAAACTTGCTAAGATATAATGGACATTACCTACCTTGAACCCATCAGGCAGCTAAAAACCCCACAGCTGTTTGCTTGCTCCCGCCAGTGGGATGGGGAAATAACTGGAAAAAAGGTGCAACTTGTGGGTTGAGATAAAGACAGTATATTAAAGGACAGAAAAGGAAGGGGGGGAAAAGTAAGAAGATAGAACAAGTAATGCACAATGCAATTGGTCAAGACCCAATGCACAGCTGGCCCCTGAGCAGTGGGCCCTCACCCCACAGCCAACTCACCCCAGTTTTATGGCTCAGAATGACACCAGATGCTATGGAACACACCTTGGGTCAGCTGTCACAGCTTTGTCTCCTCCTAGCTTCTTGTGCACCCTCAACCTCCTTGCTAGCAGGGTGGCATGAAATGTCTTTGGCCTAGTGTCAGCCCTGGTCAAGCACAACCAAAACATCAGTCTATTGTCAATGTTATGCTTACCTTGAATCCAAAACACAGCACTGTACCAACTGCAGGGATGACAATTAACTCTATCCCAGCTGAAAGCAATATAAACACATAAGTAGCATAATAGGAAAGAGAGTAAAGACATTTATAGCACAGTAACGCTACCAAGAGTAAACTGGGCCTAAATACATAAATGACACATAACTAAAAAGTTGTAAATGAGGACTTGTGTCTCCACTGAACAGTAGAATACAGTAAAAATCAAAACATGTTTTAAGTAGTAAAATCTGCAAGACAAAAAAAAAATAAATAAAAAAAGGAGTGATCAGGGTAATTAGGAAAGAAGTCTGGTACAATTTCAGTACTCTTGCAGAATGAGTGGGAAGAAAACTAAAGGAAGTCTTTATCTGAAAAATATAATCAACTTTCTTGGATGCAGTTGAGATCCTCCCACTTTCTTTGGAGAAGGAACTGAAAAACATCCAGAATGAAATGGGTAAGAAAGAGGTCACCCACTTCAGTACTGACCTCCTCCACTGAATGTCATTCCAGCCTGGCCAGCCCAGCCTTGAGGACTAAGGCTGTGAGGGCTGTGACCTTCACTTCCAACCACAGCAGTACCATACACTGACACTAAGTGTAGAGTGAGGTTGTCAAGGACTAATTATTTGGATACATACTGATAATGACTGATAACGAGGGAGAACTAAGCCTTGGCAGCAAGTAGAGTTGATGAATGTCGGTCTTTGGAAGTACTATTATGGAGTCTGAAACTGGCCTGATTTATTCATCTCTTTATTCTTCTGCCACAGTGATCTCTCATTTCCTGGGGCTTTTGGATATGTACAGCCATATGCTTAGTTGCCCAAGGGCTTTTGCAGAAGGTCTGAGGGGAAATTATTGATGCCTTTTCACTCCCATGTAGCCAGTAAAACAACCCCAGCCTAAACCAAATAAACCAGACAGCTGACTAAAGCCAAATAGAATCATATGATCATTAAGATTGGAAAGCACCTCCAGAAGTATCTTCCCCTTATTTAAAACACACATGACAGTGAGGCTTTCTTCAAATTTCTTCTTCTTCCTTCTTTTCCCAAAGGACAACATAAAAGATGTGATGAGAGCTGGATAAAGAAGAGGAAGTTATGTGAATCCAAGTGATGGAAGTGCCAGAAAACCTGAGAAGCTGTGGAGGAGCTGCAACACTGAGGGAAAAAAAGATGCACTCAAAATAGAACAGTTGAAATGAGTAAAATTGGACTCGTTCAGTTTAAGCTCTTAAAAGTAATTCTGCATTTCGGTCATCAGGGTCTGAAGGAAAGAGAGACAAAGAAAATGCTTTCTTTTTTGTGGAGATAGAGACAAGGAGATCCCTTACCAATTACTATAATGAGCAAAACAAACTTTACTTGGAAAAAAACCCCTTAATTTATTGCCAACTAGAAGAAATTGGTGTAATGAGGGGAAAAAAAAGACAAAGAAACCACCTCAGCAGCTTCTTTTCCTCTGTGATTTTCTGGCTGAGCTTCACCCCTTCGTTCCTGACTCCCAAGAGGTGATGGGGGCTGAAGGGAAAACACTGACAGTGCTGGGGCATGTACACCCCAAAATGCCCCTGATGTAATTTGCCTCTCCCTTTTTGTAGAGGCCTGGCCTGAAGTTTACTGTGCAAAAGAACAACTCTGATTCATTCAAATAGTGTTTTAATCAGATCCTACAAAAAAACCCACCCAAAAAAGCTGCTAACCTGTTTCCTGACAGATTGTGCTGCCTTTTTTTTGGTAAAAATAGTAAATGTTAGAAGTGATTTCACACAGCTAGATTATGTAGCTTGTATTGTACTTCATGTGATTCTTGTCAGTATTTTACATGAAAGGTGTTAACTGCATTTCTTTTTCTAATAGATTATTTTGACACAAATAGAAAAAAGCATTATTTTATGGGATTGAAACTGAAAAATAACAATCACCAAACAGAGAAGAATCCCGTAGTTCTCTGGAGGCTCTGCCAGTGAAAGGTATTGTCAATGAGTACAAGAGGGACTACCAGTTGTGAGGGTAAGGACTGGTCAGCCTTCTTTAGCTCTGTGGAGCTGTGAGGTGGGTTTACTCTAAAAATGTGTGTATTGTATGATACAGTTACAGCTTTAGCCGGAGATGTGCATTGGAGGTTATGGATCATAACACCACCTGCAACAGGCAGCCAGAGGTCACCTGTTGCTTCCTTGTTAGGCGGACTGGTTAGCTGAAAGGGGTTGGGATGCTACGGAGACAACCCTAAATAATTTCTAAGGATGACATTTTGGTCCTTATCGTAATGGATATGTTATCATTTTTCAGTAAAGCCTGACTAGGTTGTTATGAGATTAGTACTAGGGACACAAACTACTGGTAAAGAGATTCTTAAGTCATGTATCAGTAATATGGTATTTCCAAAATAATTTTTTTTTGTTTAAGTCTTGGAAGATAAACGAC
Source organism: Picathartes gymnocephalus (assembly GCA_013390045.1). NCBI lineage: Eukaryota > Metazoa > Chordata > Aves > Passeriformes > Picathartidae > Picathartes > Picathartes gymnocephalus. Next base: position 21,027 of record WEKY01004194.1, on the reverse strand, counting down.
ATGCCTCTGATACAGCTGGAGTGAACATTTTAGTTTTTGTTTGAATTCTCTAGAAACAATAATTTTATAGTCAAAAAGTAAATAGTTACTTTAAATACATACATATATGTGTGTATATATATATACACACACACATACATATATATATATATATATAATGTATACATTGCAACAGATGTCAAAAATATTAATATCTACACAATAATACCACTCACAGAGGAGGTTTATCATGGAAAGGCATTTCATCATACTGCTTAGACACAAGTCAAGCTGGTGCAGTAGAATGTGTTCTTCATTCACAATTCTTAGCAAATGGACTTTTAATTAGGCAAATTCTGCAACACCTGTAACCTGGACAAGCCACAATACCTTTTGTAATATTGCCATGTAGACCAAAAAGAAGGGTGATTTGTCATCAAAATCCAGTCATTCCCTGAGGAAGTCTCTGATTTATTTAGACTTATATGAAAGCTAAAAATGAGCTCAGCAACAGCTTTAAGTGCCCTTGACAAAAAAAATCCTGAGGGTAGGAATATGAAATAACCCACAATAAATTGCCATCTTTTGAACACCTTCCTATATGATTACTACAATTACAGGTTGGTTCCTTCTATTGCAACTATTGTGAAAGGTAAATATTTCAAGAGTAATGCTAGCTGGCAGTGTGATACACTAAGAATTTAATAGTTTTACCCCATAGTTCTGCAGTGCTATTTCAATAATTTTCTGCATCTCAGAGCCTGCTCCCCGTTTTCTCTGTAGTGCTACTCTTAGCATAACTGGAGGAGACAATGGATAAGTTCAAATCTGGCATCACAAATATTTGCATTAAATCACTGTCCTGTTTATCTGTAAGACACCATGATTTTTCTGGATTTCATGTTAATATTTGCCTTAAGATTCATTTCCTCCTCAGAGAGGTGGGAAGCCTGTGATAAACATGCATTGCAACAGTCTATGGTGCTGCTTTGTCCTTGCAAGTGGCAAAAAGGCATGCAAATATATGATGTGAAGGGCAGATGCTGTCAAACCATGGCTGAAGAGGCTGTGGAGCTGTATGACAATTACCCACCTTGTGACTGGGAGCCCATATACCAACCCAGTCAGAGGCAAAAACAGAATTAGAACTCTCTTGGCTACTGGTTGTTGATATTACCTCCATGTCTTATAATTTGCTCTGCATATTAAGAAAACAAAACCTGAATTAAGCATTTTTATTGCTCTTGATGGTTACAGATATTAAGGCATATATTTGTATCTCATCTGTTTAAGACTCTGAAACAGAATACGTTTTTGTTGCCCTAACTTTAGTGACTTTTAGATAATCTGTCAAAATATTGTCTTTGTGTTGCTGATGTTTCTCTATCCAGAAGCACAATCTACTTATGTCTTTGCTTCTGAACACAACCAAATCAATCTGTCTTCACAAAAGAGTAAGGAGAAACCTGTAACCTATCCCTTGTGAAAGAAACTTAAAAATAAGAGACAAGTGAAATAACCCAATAAAGCAAAAAATGATATTAAAAAAAGACTATTTTTCCCTGGAACCAGGGCTATCAACATGAAAATGAGAACTTTAATGAATTGTGTTCAGACACAAATGGAGGATGTCAGAGATGGAAGAACAAACATATTTTTGTATATGTTTTTCACCCTGGGGTAGTAATATTGACTCAAGCTGAGAAAAAAGATACTATAAATATATATGAAAGACCACATTTAAAAGAAATTCTAGAATCCTGTCATGACAGTGCAATAATTTGATTCTTCTTGCCTGTCTCTTCCATTGTAATTAATTCAGACACTAAAGATAGAAACTTCTGGCTCCTGCCTCAACATGAATGTTACCTGGTTCAAAAAAATAAAACAATTCATTGGGATATGCCCACAATGAGGGGCATGATAGATATGCCTTCTCCAGCTTCAAGTTAGTTCAGAGGCAGTGTCCCTGCGGCAGTGTGGCAAATTGCAACTTCCAGACTTGCACGTGCAATGCCTGTGCTGACTCTAACACTTACTACTCACTTAGGGCTGGATTGGGCATCCCTGCACAGCACTGCTCACTGGGTGCCAGCTCCTTAGCCCCGACCGTGTGAAGATGCTCTCTGTTTTGCCCAAAAAGGAGAGAGGTCCTCTCTCTGACCTGTCCAGAGCTTTGCTTGGTGCAAAGCAATAGGGCAGGTGGTGCTCCAGCTTGGCAATCTGAGTAACGGGGTTGTACTGGCCACAGGACACCCAGGGAACTCACCAACAAAATATCAAATGAAAAAATGAAAACTAAAGCATTTTCCTAAGGGCAAATGTCAAGATAGCACTAGCGGTGCAACAGGGAGCTGGTAAAACTTTTTTTGTGAATAAAGAAATGTTTTGCCTGATCACTGAAATCCTACAGGAAAAGTGTATATTGTAGAGTAAGAAAGGAAACAAAAAAGGAAAATTTTTAAATTTCACAGGACTGGGACCATGAGACTCTAGCTTTTTGATAGAATTGGTCATTAATCATATTTTACTGAAACACTGTTGTGATATAAATCTGATTCATTAAGTCACCCACAGTTCAGTCGAGCGTTCAATGCCACTGTGTAAATACTGTGTCTGAATATGATTCAAAGAAGTCAGATAATACTTTCATAATGAAAAGGAGAAATATTATTCTTTCTGATTTTTCTGGGTTTTTAGTGGTATTTAAAAAAAATATATTCCCTCAATATCCTGCACAAGTTTTGAATATGTTAACTATATCTATCATTTTTAAAAATTACTGGTGTAGTCATATGGTAAATATTTAGTTGTATTTGTGCAGGCAATCTGTAAAACAAGTTCATATTTTAAAGTATTATGTACTTAGGTTGACTGCTGAAGATTTTGAAGTATTCCACAATGGTGAAATATTATATCCAACATGGATTTTGACCCAAAGCATGCCTCAGGAGGTACAAATCAATATAAGGCTCTAGATTTTCTGGGTGTGTAGTGTGAAGAAATAGCCAAGGAGAAAAAAAGAAAAGTCATTCTTAGATAAATAGAAAGAGGATTTAAAAAATGGAAGAACAGAGCTATTTCTGATTCTCTATGATATTAGTGGGACCTCTACTGTGTTCTGTTTTATGAACTCATTTTAAAGGAGCATTAATATATTGGAAATGGTTTAAAAAGAAGCTACAAAAATGATAGAAGTTCTAGGGGAAAAAAGCCTTCTCAGTGAGATACCTACCCAGTTCAATCCCTTTATCTTAACAAAATGAAGGTTAAGAAGCAAACCTGATCATGATCTGTAAATGCAGATACTTCCAGCACTGGAGGGAAGTTTAATCTATCAAAGACATAAGAGACCTAGACCTTGAACACAGAGCATAGGTCAATTGAGACTAGAAATGAAAGAAGCATTTTTATGGTGAATCATCACTAACCAACTGCATGTTACCTTGATGTTTGATAAGTGTTCAAGAAAGATTAGACATCTTTCTGAAATAATGTCCTAGCTGAAACAGAAATATGAAACTTGATATGCCATTCAGGAAAACCAAGTGTGTTAAACATGTCCTGTGATTATCCAAGTGTAAATTAATCTAAATTGTGAACTAGTGTTTTATACAATTATTTTCCTGGTAATGTGCTTTGTTGCAAGACAGTTTCAAGATGAGCCTTTGTTTGTAGAACTTATTTGATGTTTCATTCCTGAAAGTGCACAAAATATTAAAACAACCTTCCTAGTAGATTTTGTTCTGTAGTGTATTTCCAAACTTAGGAAATTTGACAAGACATCACTGTCACCCATTTTTAGATAGTTTCCATTTATTTGTCTTAGGTATTGAGACAGAAGGAAGATTGAGGACAATTATGTCTTATTTTTTGACTAAAAATTACAGGAAGAGTAGAAAATTTATTGAAAAATGCCATTCACCATACTGATAGTATGCATGTTACCACAGTTTTGTCCTTTTCTTTCTGCAGGGTCACACTAGACCTTTTCTTTTCTTTTCTTTTCTTTTCTTTTCTTTTCTTTTCTTTTCTTTTCTTTTCTTTTCTTTTCTTTTCTTTTCTTTTCTTTTCTTTTCTTTTCTTTTCTTTTCTTTTCTTTTCTTTTCTTTTCTTTTCTTTTCTTTTCTTCTCTTTTCTTTTCTTTTTTTATTTTAATCTTTTACACTTCCTGTGATGCCATAGAAGTTCTAGCTAGACCCTCTTGTTCTGAGCTATACTGTCTTGCACTTTCTTGGATCAGAAGCAGATAAACCAGGCAACTTGAAAAGACAGAACACAACTCCAATGTGTTTTTATTATGAGACAGTAAAATTGTTCTGCATAAAAAACTTGTCTCCTAATATAGTCAGGACAAAGGTAGTCACTTGAGTAGCATTAGAAAAGGATGTCTGCCATGGCTGTTTGGATGAGATAGAGGGAAAGACTGCCTTTTGTTTCGTCTTTCAATGATGTGTTTCAAGATCTATCCCACATCTCTCTTTTACCTGTCTTACTTTTTACTTTACTGATTTTGATCTCACTGATTCTAATCTGCAATTTTCTGTTCACAGCTTCCTCACCCTGATTTCCCCTATATGTATGCCACCCACATGAAATTCAACAAGGGAAAGTGCCAGATTCTGCACCTGGGATGGAGCAACCCCGGATGCCCAGACAGACTGGTGAATGAGATGCTGGAAAGTGCCGTGGAAAAGGACGTGGAGGTCCTGGTCAATGGCAAGTTGGACATGAGCCAGCAGTGCCCTGGCAGCCAGGAGGGCCAACCCTGTCCTGGGAGGCATCAGGCACAGCATCGCCAGCCGGGCAAGGGAGGGGATTGTCCTGCTCCGCTCTGCACTGGGGCAGCCTCACCTCGAGTGCTGGGGGCAGTTTTGGGTGCCACAATGTAAGTAACATATAAAGCTTTTAGAGAAAGTCCAAAGGAGGGCAACAAAGGCGGTGAGGGGCCTTGAGGGGAAGCTGTATAAGGAGTGGCTGAGGACGCTTGGTCTGTTCAACCTGGAGGAGACTGAGGGGAGACCTCATTGCAGTCACAACTTGTGAGGGGAACAGGAAGGGCAGGCACTGATCTATTCTCTGTGGTGACCAGTGACAGGACTTGAGGGAATGACCTGAAATTGTGTCAGGGGAGGTGTTGGTTGGGTATTAGTAAAAGGTTCTTCACCCAGAGGTTGCTTAGGCACTGGAATAGGCTCCCCAGGGAAGTGGTCACAGCACCAAGCCTGACAGAGTTCAAGAAGTGTTTGGACAGTGCTCTCAGGCATACGGTGAGACTCTATGGGATGGTCCTGTGCACAGCTGAGAGTTGGATTTGATGACCCTTGTGGATCACTTCCAATTCAGCATACTCTTATTCTGTAATTCTTTTTTCCATATTTCCTCTCCTGCTTTTCTTTTGCCTTGTCTTCTGTCTTACTGCGAGATTCCTGGTTCCTTTGCTTCATCGTTTAGCCTTTAAACCTTTAAAATTACTCTAGAATTTCACATTACTATGAACTATTTACATAATTGTTGCAGTGGTTTTTATTAGTTAATTGTACTTTGGTTTGTTCTATGTACCCCTGTTTATACCCTGTATACTCTCCCTGTCAATTATCTGTCCCCTCCCCAGGTTGAGCGAGAGGTTCCTTCTCTCCCCTGTCATTCTCCTTTCACCCCTGCCCCAAGTTCTGGAAAGGTCCTTGTTATTTCGTTATACATTGGCCTTCACAGGTGTATCCCCCTTGCCTGTTTTCCCGTTTGCTGGGTAACCTGTCCCTCACCCCTGGACCACACCCTTGGGCTTTCCCAATTGGTTATGTTTGTGCCTCCACCCCTGGGACCCTGGGGGTATGAAACCCCCTGTTACCTTTGTTCGGGGGGGTCACTCGGAGCAGAGAATAGGAGGTTCGGTCCTTCTATGTGAAACTCCTGGTGGCCTGACTCAGTCAGTCTCTCCCCATCAGCTAAATAAATCTTAGTTGGTATGCAGAGCTACTGAGTCCTCCCTGCTTTGGCTTCTCTACGCATTTACCACCTGCTCTTCACGCTGCTATCAGCTCTGCTCGCTGTGGCTGCGATAGGGTTCTGGGGATCAGCGAGGATCCCCAGGGAGGCTACCTTCGACCCGCGCAGCCTAGGCACTCCAGGCAGACTGGCACAGTGAAACATAATATGTCATCAATGGGTGTGAAATTTATTACCAGTGAAATCCTCAGGATATACCTGAAGATGTTCCTACATACAGCAAAAAGAAGGCTAGCTTAGTATTTTTAATATCATATATACTTTCACCCTGGAGGATAACAAAGCATAGACGCAACCCGTCCAAAACAGGAGAGAAAATGCAGGTTGTGTAATGAAGTTATTTTCTTTAATAAACAAGATAGATGCATATGCCTCTTGAGTTCATTCCTACTGGTACAAACATGAGCAATTCAGAAAAAAATGTGATTTTTTAAATGCTTTTTTCTTTTGATTCTCCCAGGCTATTATTTCAACACATTGTTTTAAGGGGGAGGCAATGTGTTTTTTCAATATGAATTATGGATAAATCCAAAATGTGGGAATCAGGCTAAAAATCATATTTATTTAAATTTTAGACAAACACAAGTCAACAGATTCAATTTTTCTAATGTAATGTGTCATAAAGTTGAGGGGATGCTGAATTTTGAAATGAGACTTTCAACATCTTTAAACAGAAACATAAAGAAAGCTTCTGTACTAGTATAATATATTATTAGTACCCTACTGAAAAAAAAAAAAAAAGAAGCAGAGAAATACTTCTATGTGTGCATCAGATAGGGTGAAAAGAACATCTAGAATTTTTTTGTTTGTTTTTTAATAGAACACCATTTATACCTGTGTCACTATGGAGATAACAACTCACTGTGGATTCATACTGTTACTGTTAAAAGCAGCATTTCACAAAAGTTCTTGACAACACTTTGTGCCTCACAGTTCCAGGGAGTCAGAGACTACTGGTCAAAATGCAGTCCTCCAGTTTATACAGACTCTTGTGGGATGTTCAATGCCTTCAGCAGTAGGAACAAATTTATCAGGTCTTCTCCAAAACCTGCTCTATTTGTCTCACTACAGAACTATCTTGTGTAAAAGCTGTTGGTCCAGGGACTTGGGTATTTCAAAACTTTTACTGTATCCCACAGAGCCATCCCTTGTGCTTTCACAACCTTTAAACTTATTGTCAAAAATATTCTGTAAATAATTCATAAGGTTAAAAAAAAAAAGAGGCTTTATGGAGAGCACTTTTTGTTTCTCAGAGGAAATGGGAATGGAGTGATGCTAGAGTCCGTTAGGCTAACACAAATGCACATCTAGTTTTCCACACATTTAAAGGGTTGAAAAAACAAATAAATTAATAAAAATCATCAACAAGCTGAAGAATAAGTAAATAACAGGTGTCAACACTAATTCTAGACTCTATGTTTCCTATACCTTTCCCTCCACACCAGTAGTATAGCTGCAGGTTTGCTGTCCCTCCCTATCAGAGTTTGATTTCTGATTTTTGACTTTCAGGATCAGGAGTGAATCTTGACGCTAAAATCAGCGAGTTGTGCAGGTTGTGCATGTACTTTTCCAACAGTAGTTTTCCTTGTCTTGGGCTTTCAGAAAAACAGTTGTCCAATCTAAAGCAATCATTTTCAAGACGTAGTTTCTGGATCTCTCAGAGGACCAGGATTTTCTGCAGAATTTTAGGGGATATATAAATAATAAAAGACAGCAAACATTAAAGCACAGGGAGTTAGAACACATAGTAATATTTTTGTTTCTGAATTTGGTGTGTTTTCTCACTACACGAAAGACGTATCCCTTGGAGCATCAATATTGTCTAGCTCGGATATTGAGTGCACATACAGTGTCTCAGACAATAGAGACTTGTGGAAAAATAGTGCTTTTAAAACATATGCACACATGTATACATATAACATATAACTCAAATTTAAAAGATGACATATTGCCACAACAATCTCTGTTCTTTGTTGTTAATTTCCCTGAGATGGTGTTGGTGTTTTCCTTCTCTTTTTTTTTTTGACTCTGAGGTTTTGTTCTCTATATTAAGAAATAAGATTAAAGAATCCCAGTAAATATGTTGGAAAATTAAGTGACATACTGATAATTTTCAAATAGAATATGTAGACTTCATAATTCTTTTTTGGTGGAAGGATATAGAATACCTAATTCTAAGAGTTAAAAAAAAAAAAATAGGAAGTTAAGGTGAAACTATTTTATGATAGGGTACTAGATGGAGTTTTTGATACAAGAAAAGTGAGAAAAGATGAAAAAAATTCTGCAGCTCAAAGATCCAGACCTTGGATACATTCATTATAACGGAGTTCTGCGAAACGCACTGTTCTAATAACTGTTTCCTATGTTTGATCAGTTTCAGAATAGGGAGTTGCAAAGTTCCACAGCTCTGCAAAAAATAACTTATGTAGAAATAACAGTTGAAAACAGATGTGAGAGAATACCAACATTCACTGGAAGGCTTTAAATCACACAGGATACAATTAAAAGCTTCACTGAGATCACAGGAAGGGATCTGTGAAGTAAGACTTGAAGTAAGGAACAGGATGCCAAGCATAAATCACTCAAGTTTTTCATCAGCCATCAGTGTTTACAAAATAAAATGCTTCTGACGCTGCTTGTGTTTGTAGCAGAAACCATTATCTCTCCACAGTTTGTTGTTTTCAGTCTCTCAGTATTGTTAATGATGGAGTTCATCTCACCTGACATTACACATCTGACAGTCACATGATGGTTACTCTAGGGTCCCAATGAAGGAGAGAAATAGGCACCTCTGGGGTATCGTTACTTTTATCCTAACATGAATGGAGTCAAAATAATGGGAAGATTTGATGGCAGTTTTTCAGTGACAAAGGAAGTCCCGGGAAGAGGCTGGCATGATTTCCACAGAAACCTGGTGCTGTGAGGTAGTTGTGCATTTCTCACCCTCTTCTCTCACACTGTCCCCAGTAAAAGCTGTTCGCTGCAGGCTGAAGGTGCACTTAGTTCAGCACTCACACTGTTGAGTATCCTCTTTGGGAGAGATGTGGAGAGGAAAACCTGAAACAGAGGAAACTGGAGGACAAAGACCCCTCCCTGAGCATGTATCTTTGCATATACAGCATAAGCACCTTTTATCTTGATCTCCTATCAACTCTGAAGCATCCTGCAGTAATATCAGCCAAAGTCCACGCCCTTTCTTCTCAATGCCTCAGTCTCCCTGCCTCAGTCTCGTTGTGCCTGGGGGTCTCTCCACAACCTCCAGCAGCCAGGCATAGATTTGTTATTTTCATTTTGAATGTTCTGGAAGCAGACATTGGGCAACTGCATTGGCCTCACTCAGAACTGATTGCTGCAGATTGCTGCAGATGAGGTTTTTGGAAAAATAACAAGTACCTTCTGCTATTAGGAGATTAGGTGACAAAAGAAATACATTCCAAGAAGTCCAGGGTTGCCCTTTCTAATCTTACACTTGTGATGATCTGGAGATCATGACATAATTTGTTTCCATTTGAAACATTCATTAGGGAAAACCAGATTCCGCAGACTCGATCTTATGTTGATTTAATGCTTTCAGAGTATTGCCACTTTGGCTGATGTAAGTCTCATTAACATTATCAAGGCCACATCAAAGCTAGTCAGAAAATCCTGTGGAAGAGTACCTCTGCCAGATTTACTCTTGTCATGATGGCTACTACCTGCCAAAATTTCACAGAACTATGATGAACAGCAACTATTCCAAGGGCTGAGGGCAGGCATACAATTCCTATGAATGGAAGAGTCATCCTACAGTACAATCTATACTTGTAATGACTGTATATTACTCATGCAATTATGGCATTAAACCATTAGTATTTGATCACTGAACAGGAGGAACAGTAAGAAAGGTAAAAATCTCCTTTTATTTCCTTCTAAATATTGTCTACAAAATTTTTAAAGAATATTTATGCCTCTCTCCCAGTCTTTTCTTCTCCAATTTTTTTTTTTTTTTTTATTCTCAGTAGGCTATGGCTAGCCCACTGCACTAAGCATAGGGAAGGAGCTGAGCACTGAGGGGTAAAAGAGGAAAGGATTGAACAGAGAGGAAATGTTTCTAATGAAAGGATGAGGCTGCAGCACCAAAGCAGAGGCTTGGGGATTTTTGGTCTTAAATAGATAAGCAATATCTTCCCTCCATTACTTCCTACCCTGCATATGAGAATCTTCTCTTCAGCAGCCTCTCTAATTTCCAAATAAAAATGCATTACAGGAACCATGCTGTAGTCATTATTTTTATAGTTTCACCAGCATGAGAGGGAACATGACAACATCAGAAATACTTTTGTCACAAGCTCTGTGCTGAAGGGCTAATGGGAAATGAAGAGAATACAGTGATCCTAGTTCTCAGGTCATATTTAGTCATTTGTATTTTATAGCTGTCTCTGCTTAAAAAAAAATCTGGTAATTTAGGAGGCTAAATAATATTTTGAAAATGCATTGAAAACTAATTTCACAAAGTTTTTAGAACATTAATAAGGCAGGATTATCTACGAGCTCTTCTAATAGGAATTATAAAAGGAAAACATTATTATTGTCTAATCACATAATTGAAACATAGTAACAATAGAATACTTATTATATGCTTTCATCTATTTTTTATATATTAATTCCATATTAGCAGACTTTTATATATACATATAAGTGTATGTCTGTCTATGCATGCATGTATAGAACACCCAGATTGGAAGGGACCCTGAAAGTTCATCTGGTATGTGTGTATCTAAAACTTCATATTTGTCTGTCTAAAATACATATACATTTGTTCCCAAGAGCCTAAATTTCTCTGAAATTCATTGGCTTTAGTCTTCTAAGGTCACTTTGAAGCCTTGAAACTCTGGCCCTTGCTAGGTTTCTATGGAAGGTGAGAACCACTGCATGAGTTTCTATGAGAAAAAAAAGGGCACTTTTCTTGCAGTGAAAAGTCAAGGTGTAGAAGAGGCTGAGGATTCCTGCAGGTTGCATCCTAGGAAAAATATCATCTCTTCTGTATCGGACAAAGCTTATAATGCAGCACAAACCCAAAAGTGGAAGGGTTGGGTACAAAAATGATGAAAGAAAGGATAATCTTGTAGGATTTTTAAAGGAGGATGTTCCATAAAATACTTTAGGTCCCTGGAAGTAAAATTGCTGTACAGGAGGTATTTTCTGTCTGAAATAATTTTAGCAAATGCCATACCATGGTTTCAGAAATTTGTGAGACAAATTTGCAAAATTCCATAAATCATTCTTTAAATTCTAAATGAATTCTAAAAATTCGAAATTCAACTGTTCTTAAACTGTACAGCAGCACCGAACCCCCTGGGCAGGAGAAGTCCAGCACAAAACACTGTAGCTGTCTCCCCTCCAAGACAGGCAAAGACTGAGCCACACCCAGGTAAGAAACTGCCAAAAGTCACAAGGCTTCCCCCCAACAACAACTCCCTCCCCCATCCCCTCCTCCCCGAACCATTCCAATGGTATGCCAAGGCATTGGCTACATCTTTTTTCTTTTAATAGTGGTCCATTTGCCATTTCCATAACAAATGGCGAGAAAATTCCCTGAAGAAACCTAATGCCCAACAGTTGGGAAGATTCCCAAAGAGCAAGTAACAAAAATGGGCAACATGCAGCTTCATTCCAATGCAAACGGCACCGAATTTTTGCCTAAAGTTTTATTTATATGCATCCATTTATACTGCTTAGGTAGCACATTTGTTTTGGGGCTTTCAGGAGTGCTTTCAAGCCATAACTACACCATACATTGCACGTTTTCCATATAATAAATACGTGGTGGTCAGCTTGCACAAGAGATGATGTCCAGTCTACCTTCTCACTAAGACAGGCAGCAGTGCTCTGATAAATAAGATTACATGTCTTTGCCATTGAAAACGTGATTTTCATGTCTCTTGTAAGCAGCAAGTTTGAAAAATACCAATAGTAGTTGATCTGACCAGACAAATCTCACAACTTTCTTTGAGTTAATTTGCCTTTCAAATTAAAATTGGACGCATGTCTTCAATTTTATCAGATGTCTGCAAAGCCATTGTGAACAGATTTTTAAGACACCCAGAGATATCTGGTCCAAAATGTTAGAAAATTGAAGAGTCACTGAACCCTTGATATCTTCTTTCTTCCCACAATATGTCCTCTAAGAAAAAAATCTTCATATCTTTAGGAAAAGGACAAGTTCCTTTGTCCTAAAAACTGGGTACACGGAATTGCTAAAGTTTAAGTAGAACAAGAAACAAGATTACATAAGGAAAGTGAAATAATAGCAGAAGTAGACTAATCAAATTTCTTAATACATTTTAGTCTATTTAATTCACCATTAATGTAGATGAATAGATGCATGATAATCAGGGAGTTTAACTGTTAGTGTATAAATTTTGATTTTTAAATAGTCGTGGGTTCATTCATAAAACCATTAATTACCATTATTTGCTTACTCTGTGTTTCTAGCTTCCTCTTTTTTGAATATTTTGACCTTACTGACATCGAATATTTCAAAGCCTCAGCTCTCAGAAACTCACATCTTCCCTTTTTCCTTAAATTCAAGTTCTCAATATCTAATTTTGATTTTTTTTTTAGAATTGATTTTGAAATAATCTCTATAAATAGCACTTCCATGCTAGCTATTGACACCATATGCAAACGTAGTTAGACAGAGTGTATAGATGCTCTTAAAGTGGAAGGAATAAAGTATTAGGCCAAATAAGCTTTCAAGTAACCACATATTTGTTACTTTGTTAAATAACCTAAAAGATTTGTTTGAATGCAGGCTACATGGCAAAGCTACAGTAATCAAAGATACTGAGAAAAAAAGTAATTTATTTTTCTCTTCTATGATTTTGACTTTTTTATCTCCTGTATCTTATGGCTAAAATGACACTTCACATCAAAACCCATCAGTTACAAAAGTCCATCTAGTTTTGGACAACAGCTGTAATACTGAGGTATAAATTCATGTAGTTACAGTATCTGGATCTCAACAGAATCACATTACAGCTACATATGTCAGACCTAGATACCTTTCTCTTACCATTCTTCAGATATTTCTCTTCACTCTTTGAGACACTTTTGACATGTTGGTTATTTTCCATAGCCATGCCATCCATATTCTAGCTCTATGTAGATACATAGATGGATAGATATATGTAATATAAAAGATCCCCAAATAAAATACACTGGTCTCCCACCATTCACGCTCTTGAAAAGAATTGTTTATCATATTTTTAGTCCACCAGAAATATATTCATAGGTATTGTGGTGGTACTAGTGATGGCTGAAGTAAAGAAGAAGAGAATGGGTTAGGAAGAATGCCAGAACCAGGTCCTTAATTGTGATAAAATATTTTGTGGATGCTAGCAAACGCCTGAGTAGAGAAACTCAGGCATGTTTGCAGCAGAGAGAAAACTTTCTCATGTTTCTGTTAAGTTTGTTATGAGAACTCACTAAGTGGGAAATGCAAACAATCTTGCAGCTGGTGTTTGTCCAGAAGAGCGTTAGAAAAACAAACATTCTTAGTTAGCCGATAGCTTTAAGAGGTGTTCATCTCGTTAACCAATGGTGTGATACCTGTGCGCAGTATGTTACATAAGGCACGTTATTTGTAGTAAAGTTAGTTGGACTGGCTGGTGTTCTGGAGTCTTATGTTGCTTGTTCCTTGGCCATCCCCGGGACAACAGCGACAATAATTTGCCCCAGTAATTTATCTACGCATGATTCTTCCTGTGTTTTTCTCCTTCTCTGAATGAAAAGGAAGGGGATGGAAAATATTTTAGCCCGTACCAGTGCAGGCAGAGGAGAATCCTTACTATGCTAGATTTTAAAAACATTGATAGATATACATGTCAGTTCTTGCCAGATGAAATATAGCACTTAATATATACTGTATTTATTTATCAAATATATTTCTATTATAATTTTTGAGGGGCAGCTGTGATATCTCTAAGCAGTATTTTTCTCTCTGAATAGGAAATCAACTTGTAAATGAATATGGAACTTCACTAGCTAGAATTATGACATGACAGACCATTTCACTGTCAAAGAACTATCATTTATGGTATTAAACATCAGTAATTTTACTAAAATGGTGATGTAATGTGAGCTAAGATCATTTGACAGATTTCAGGGGAAAAAAGAGCAGTTAGTGTCTGTTTATGAAAGTGAATTGCCCTTAAAAATAAATTGATTCTTCAGTGCTCATAGTTTTTAATCGGCAGGCAGAATAATTGATAGCTTTATTGCTCAAGCCAATTATCATATATACACCTATCCATATATTACAAAGAGATTCCTAACTCTTCAGTCAGTGCACTTAATAATCCAGAGCCACAATTAGCTAATGATAAAACCAGCTCTCTCATAAATTGCATTCCAGGGTGCAATGACACACAAGAAATTTATTCAAATGTATCTGCAGCAATATATAACTGCAAGGCTGTGTTTACATCAGTGCTGCTGTAGATGACTGAATTCATTCAAAGTAGAAGAAAAAACTGGCTATGTCTGCAGAATAATGTCATTACTCTTGACTCCCTGCTAGCATCTTCCTCTGTTTGATCCTGTCCTCAAAAACCTGTAATCATCAAGTTCCAGGCAGCATGCTCTTTAATGTGAAAATTGAAATAGGCTGAGAAGATTACTTTGGAACTGAGGTACCACAGGACTGTGCCTGGCAGTGGGATGAGACACAATTCAGAGACAGGCAGCTGTAGTGCTGCTTAAATTGTGGACATATGGAATGGGCTCAAAACAGTCCAGCAGGCATTGTGGGAGTGCTGCCAGGAGGATCTTGCAGGAGAGTGTGTCATTGTCACCTTCACTTCATGGAGATAAAAGCTTAGCAGGGAGCAAGTGAACAGTTTTGGTGCTGATTACAGAAGGCAAGGAGAGCTTCTGGAGAGAGGCTGTAAAAATAGTAGGTTAAAATTCCTAAGTGATACTGCTAATTTGGAGGCTTTAATCCTGTGTCTAGATATCATTATTGATGACACCTTTGTAAGTAAAGCATTTTCTGTATTCAATGTCTGAATGTTGGAAAGTCAATTACACATTGTGTGAATATGGATTCAGTAGCTAGTGGCCTTCCAGTAAAAGGCAGTGGCCCTGTGTTTCTTTTTAATATTGTGAACTTGGCACTTTGCTGTGGATGTTAACATGCTAAAAAATATGCTCAACATATTTTTAATACTGTGTTTCAAGGCCAAGTTTAGCTGTTCATATCTGAAAAGTTCCAGTGAGGCACTGTCCAAAACCATTGCTTGTTAAAATTAAAGACTTCAGATGTGTATATATTCAATATCTAATTAAAATAATGCTTTGGTAATTGGTTATTTATTTCACCATTCTATGATTTCAAGCATTACCTGTTCTCTGTTATTGTGTCTTATTGAATGGGATAAACAGATTTTGTGGTGATTTTAAGAGCTCATATTCTCCAGTCCTTGACTATGACTAAACAGAGAATGTCACTTAAATTGGCATTTATATGATTAAAGTGCATAGATATTTGAAGACAAATACATAAATGAGGAAATACAGTTACATTTTTGGCTGTGCTTCAGAGAAGATAATTCTGCATTTCAAGACACTGAACACTCAAGTAATGTCAGATGTAAATATTATTGAGGTGAATCATCTTCTAATAAGTGAACAATGCATATGACATTGAGAACAGAGATTGAAATGGGCTGTAAACTTTCCTCTTGCTCTCTTTATTGTATACTCTTATTCCTACTGGTTATATATTATAGAAATGTTGACTTACTTAAATGTTTCTCATGACATAAAAAAAGTGTCTGGAAAGCTATTTATCAGGAAAGATTCAGAGCAGCCATGATGCTAAGGCTTCCATTTTATCATACCTATATTTGCAGAAAAAAGTAGAGCAGGCACAAATGAAAATATCATATAGAATTCTATTGACTGCCATAGCATACCCAAAAAATAGGAGATTAATAAGAGGGATGTAGAAAGACTTCCAAGAACTGTTCTCTTTAAAAATATAAAATAATTATATGTCTGTAGACTAAAGGTTTATGGAGAATATTTTCCTCCCTCATTTGGAGCATGACTTTGAGACTAGTTTACGTAAAATGCAGATTAACTAAAATCATGACAAACCATTTAACTGTGAAGAAATTTTTTAAACTTCTAATATGATGCACGAGATTTAAAAGAAAATGGAATCTTAAACCAAATCATCTGTTGGGCAGTTGTTATTCTTCTAATGCATGTAGCATCTCTCAAAATCATGAAGAAGAGGATCAGTTTATTAGCAGTGCTGCACTTGTTCCTTGGTGGGGAAAGAAGGCAATCAAGAAGTTCATCCTGAAATACCTTGTTGCAGAACTTTATTTTCAACAAAAATTGAAGTCTTAATTAAAATCATCAAGCAAATTCACATTTCCTTAAAATTTGTGGCCGTCTTTTATAGTTGGGCTTATTAGTCTTCAGGCTTAAAAAAATTCTTACTCTTCTTGAACAGAAAAGGAGAAATTAAGTTTGACATTTCTCCACCAAGATGGAGCAAAAGGAAATTTAAATGTTCCTAGGTTAGCCAGGGCAGTGACATCTAAATCATACCATCCTCTGCAGATCAAAATCCTTCTATATTCTGAGTAGAGACTATGTCCCAATCCCAGGTTCCAGTACCGAAAAAAAAAAAAAAAAAGTTAAAAATTATTAAAAATAAAAAAA
>WEKY01004192.1:29543-44187 GCA_013390045.1 Picathartes gymnocephalus | reverse complement strand
TTTATTTATTTATTTATTTCTAATTTATTTGCTTATTTCTAATTTATTTATTTCAAATGTATTCGTTTTGTGTTTATTTATTCTGAATTTCTCCATTTAAAATTTCTTCATTTAAAATTTCTCCATTTAAAATTCCTCTATTATTTCTACATTTACATTTGTTTTATTCCTCCCCCAGATTAAAGGGATCAAAGGGAGATAACGCCGAACTGCTGGAGCTGCACGAGGAAATTATTCCCAGTTTAACCCTGGAATAAGAAGGGCATTTTTCCCAATTTAACCCTTGCACAAGACTGGGAAGTTTCCCAGTTTAAACTTGCCATTAAAAGGGAAATATTCCAATTTTAACGGTTGCACAAGAAGGGAATTTTCCCAGTTTAACCCTTGCACAAGAAGGGAATTTTCCCAGTTTAACCCTTGCACAAGACTGGGAATTTTTCCCACTTTAACCCTGGCATAAAGAGGGAATTTTCCCCAGATTTCAGCCCTTGCACGAGAAGCTCTTCTGGAAAATCTGCCTTGGACTCCAACACGAAGAAATTCTGGATCCCTTTTATCCACGAAAATCCAAACTCCCACCTCAGGATCCTTGGATCCAAAGTCCTCCCCTGCCAGATCCAGCAGCCAGGGAATGATAAATTCCTTCCTGTTTCCTCCTGGAAAAACGGGAATTGCAGGGTCTGGGCCAATTCTTTGGCAGGATGAGCTTCCAACGGAATCTGGCAAAGTGGATTTTTCCAGGTGGCAGCAGGAATGCTTTTCCCAAACACTGCAAGCAAGGGAGGACGGACAATTCCCATCCCTCTCTTGGATCCACGGGAATTAGGGTTTGATTCCCAGCTCAGCATCATTCCCAGGGATTTCTGCCACTGCTGGGGATGAGCTCAGATCCAGAGGAAGGATCCTCATGGATACCAGGCCGCTCATCCCCTTCCCTGAGCTCTGGGAAAAGTGGGAATGCAGGCCCAGGCCCGGATGAGGGGGGAGATATTCCCTATAATCCCAGGGAATCACATCCTGGAGCCAGAGGGCCCATGTGAGCCTCTCCACATTCAGAGGAAGGATCCCCCTGGATACCAGGCTGCTCATCCCCTTCCCTGAGCTTCAGGAAAAGTGGGAATGTAGGCCCAGGCCTGGATGAGGGGGAGATATTCCCTATAATGGATCCCCATGGATACCAGGCTGCTCGTCCCCTTCCCTGAGCTTCAGGAAAAGTGGGAATGTAGGCCCAGGCCTGGATGAGGGGGAGATATTCCCTATAATGGATCCCCATGGATACCATGCCACTCATTCCCTTCCCTGAGCTCTGGGAAAAGTGGGAATGCAGGCCCAGGCCCGGATGAGGGGGGAGATATTCCCTATAATCCCAGGGAATGACATCCCGGAGCCAGAGGGGCCATGTGAGCCTCTCCACATCCACATGATCCCAAGGAGCCTCTCCAGCTTTTCCCCACATCAAAGGATCACGAGGTGCAGAAATTCCGGCCCTGCACTTGGAAGCTTTTCCCTTGGAAACTCGGGATTTATTCCAGGGCCAGCCCCAGGCCCACTGCCGGGATTTGGGATGGAGCAGGTGCTCCAAGGGTTCTGTCATCTCCCATCATCCCAACGCTGCTTCCAAGAGGAATTTTTCCCTCTCTGCAGCCTTTGGAAGGCAAAGGGAATTCTTCAGCACGTCCTGGATTTGTTTGGGATGATGCGTCCTGGATTTGTTTGGGAGGTCTTTCCTTGGAATTCTTCCCACTGGAGAGCTCCATTCTCTGTCCCAGCCTTGCCGGGAATTCCAGGGAATTAGGGCACTTTTGTTTTCCTTCCCTTTCCCGGTCGTATCCATGAAGAGGGATTTAAGGAAGCAGGAAGGAATGTGGGATAAAAGAAGCCTTTGTGATGCTGTTGTTTTATGGAGCCCCTTGGGAATGGCAGGGCTTGGAATGTTTCTCCAACAGCTTCAAATGAACCTTTCCAAATGTTTGGATCTGTTGGAAATCAGCACCCTGGGGGGAGGGAAAAAAAAAAAAGGGATCATCCATTTAAACTGCTGCAGTTTGGGCCAGGAGTGGTCACTTTTTGGGAATCAGCTCTGCATTGGAGGGAAATTTTCTGCAGTTTAAGGATAAAATTCTCCTTTCCCTGGATTTTTAAAATTTATTTCCAGCTGGGGGAATATTTCCCTCCTGTGGGGAGCTGGAATTCCCATTCTGGATAAAAAAAAATTCCTCAGTCCTGACTCTCCTGGTCACAACAGTGACAAAGGGCAGGGAGAGGTGGGATATTGGGAAGGAATTCCTGGCTGGGATGGAATTCCCAGATTTGCTGTGGCTGCCCCTGGATCCCTGGAAGTGTCCAAGGAAAGGTTGGATGGAGATTGGAGCACCCTGGGATGGTGGAAGATGCCCAAGGCAGGGATGGAATGGTATGATCCTTAAGGTCCATCCCAAACTTTCTGGAATTCCACGGGCAAACAGAACTGCCTCGCCTTGGTGTCAGACTTCCAGGGATGGAAAATTCCATCCCTGATTTCCTTCCCTTGACTCACAGCTCCAACCACTGGGAAATGGCCCAAAATATGGGAAAAACTCATCCTTTATTTGTTGTCATTTCCTTGCCGGCCCTTGCTGTGACTTTCTCCAGCGTTCCGCACTCTGGGAACAGGAATTCCCTGAAAATGTGGAGCAGGATGAGGGAAATTCCCATGTGTCTCTCATCCAGCCTGGGAGAATTCCCAGTGAATCCTCCTGGAGAGCTGGAGTGAGAATCTGAGCTCCCAAAACGCTTCCCAGAATGGCATTTTCTATCCGGCTTTTTTTGTCGCCCGGGCTGGGAGAAGAGGGAGATGGGGAATGTGGGATTGAGGAGGGGTTTAAGGTCATGGATCAGATCATGGAATCATGGAATGGTTTGCATGGGAAAGGACCTTCAGGATGATCCCATTCCATGGGCAGGGACACCTCCCACAATCCCAGGCTGCTCCCAGCCCTGTCCATCCTGGCCTTGAGCACTTCCAGGGAAGTTTTTCTTCCAGTGGATCATTCCTTCCTTCCTTTTTCCTCCCTTCGTTGATTTTCCAGCTCCATCTTCCGAAACAGTCGGAATGTATCCATTTATTGGGATAATTTATCCATTTTTTTTGGGAATTTGCTGCCCCAAAGCAGCACCGTGAGCTGCGAGGTTTCACCTTTCCCCGTTGTTGCCATCCCTGATGCTCATCCCAGTTTATCCCTTCTTCTCCACACCCTCATTCCCACCCTAAGAAAAAAAAAAAAAGTGTCTGGAGCCTCCACATTTTTCTCTAGATGGAAAAATCCCACTTTTAACTCTTTTTAAAGTTATTTCCCCTGTTCCCCTCCCTTGCCTCGATGTCCCCATCCTCGCTTTGATTCACCTTTTTCCCTTTTCCCAAATTCCGGCCAGAATCCACAGGAAAACTCCAGAGGCGAGCGGGAAAACCCCTCGGAAACTGGCAGGGAGCAAAACAATTTGGGAAAGCTCTGCAGTGCCAGCCTGGGATGAGGGAATGGGAGCGTTTTCCCAAGGAAAAGCCCTGATTAGGGAATTAGGGAATGATCCCGGCCACTCTTCCTCCCAAAGGAGGCCTTTCCCGGCTGCCGGGGAATCAGGCATGGGAAAAAGTGGGACAGAACCTTTACAGCTTTGCAGGATCATCCTGGGGTTCAAACAGCTGGAGAAGCCTGGAGATAACCGGGAATCAGACTCCAAACTTCTCCGGGAATTTGGGAATGGGGATTTTGCGGGATGGGCTGGTTTTTCCCATTCCAACAGCGCCAAACACCGCCCTGGGAGCTGCCGGGACCTTGCACAGTTTGGTTGTGTCCAGTTGCTTCTTTGTGAGCAATCCCGAATTTTTGATGAGCGATCCCAATTTTTTGATGAGCCATCCCAATTTTTCGATGAGCAATCCTGATTTTTCTATGAGCAATCCCGACTTTTTGATGAGCCATCCCTATTTTTCGGCAAGCCATCCCGATTTTTCGAGGAGCCATCCCGATTTTTTGATGAGCAATCCTGATTTTTCCGTGAGCAATCCCAATTTTTCAATGAGCCATCCCAATTTTTTTGATGAGCAATCCTGATTTTTCCGTGAGCAATCCCAATTTTTCAATGAGCCATCCCAATTTTTTTGATGAGCAATCCTGATTTTTCAATGAGCCATCCCGGTTTTTTGAATCCCAGACAGGGAGCTGAGCTCCCAGACCACAGCAGGGCCCGGGAATGCCCCGATCCAGGAAGAAAAATCAGGATGAAAGCAGCTGGAATCACCTCCTCCCCAACCGCCGACTCTGATAAGGGGACGACGGGAATAATTTTTACCGTCTGAGCTCGGAATGCGTTCCCTGGGATCATAAACCGGGATTTACCAGCTGGGCCTCACAAAGCCCCGCTTATCCATTGGGCTGAGAGTGTGGGGAGCACCTGAGGCCTCTCCCGAGCTGCTTCCAGGGCAGTTTTCCCGGGAGTTCACAGTCCGCCGGAGCTCTGATAAGCGTTCAGGGGTGACGGCCTCAAACCTGCCGCGGCCACCGGGGAGGGCGGGGACAAAGTCCCGTCGTGGGGTCACAGCTCCGGGCTGGAGCATGGGATGGAACTTTTCCTCCCATTCCCAAATATTCCAGGGGGATCCACAATTTTTTGTCGCGGCATATCCGCATCCCCATCCTGGAAAATTCAGCTCTGGAGTAGGGATGTGCAGCCCTGGGTGTTTTTGGGTTCTGTCCTGTGTTGGTATTTTGGGTTCCATCCTGGTTTGGTATTTTGGGAAGACTTTCCAAGCTGGAAAAGAGTCTGGGAAAATTGTGGAAAACACCACAGGATAAATGGGGATTTGGGAATTTTCCTAATAAAAACGTGGGGCACGGCACTGAAAATTCCAGGAGAGCAAAATGGAAAAAAAGGAAGTGGCTCTTCCCAGGCAGTTTCTGGGGGGTCCCGTTGTGGGGTCACAGCCCCGGGCTGGGACATGGAATGGAACTTTTCATCCCATTCCCAAACATTTCAGGGGGATCCACAATTTTTTGTGGCGGCAGAGCCGCGTCCCTGTCCTGGAAAATTCAGCTCTGGAGTAGGGATGTGCAGCCCTGGGTGTTTTTGGGTTCCGTCCTGGGTTGGTATTTTGGGGAAAGCTTTCCAAGCCGGAAAAGAGTCTGGGAAAATCATGGAAAACACCACAGGGAAATGGGGATTTGGGAATTTTCCTAATAAAAACGTGGGGCATGGCACTGAAAATTCCAGGAAAGCAAAGTGGAAAAAAAAGGAGGTGGCTCTTCCCAGGCCGGTGCTGGAGCTGAGGAGCTCCTTGTGCTGGATTTTGTTTGTGTGGATTCCAGCTGGGATTAGATAAGGAAAAAAAACATTCCAGGTTTTTTAAAACCTGGTGAAATGTCTGTGCCCTGGGAGGCCCCTCCTGAGTTTGGAGTCATTGGGGGCTGGGGAATTTCGTGGAAAACCGTGGGATGTCCCCACTGTTCTCATGGTCGTGAGGAATTCGGCTCCCAGGGGTTATCAGCGCGTTGTTCCCTCCGTATCCATCGCCAGTGCTGTGGGAGACAGGAGATTCCAGAGGGTGGAATTCCCACCTGAGATGGATCAGCACTTCTGGGGTAAAAGGGGAAAAAAAAAAAAAAAAAAAAAAAAACGGGAAAAAGGAANAAAAAAAAAAAGAGGGAAAAGGAATTTTCCAGGTGGAAAACTCCCCCCCGGCCAAGGTCCCTCCTCTCTGACATTCCAGAACCGCGAGCAGGGAATGTTCCTGGTTTTCCAAGCCTCCTTTCCATTCCTCCAGGAACTCATGGAGCATCCACTGGCCGCTTTCTGGGACTTCAGGGCTCCCAGGGGTGGAATTTCCTGGAAACATTAAAAGACCACCCCTCCATTCCCTCTCCCTGTGTTTTGGTGGGATCAGTCTGCCCCCGGCTCTGGGAATTTCAGCATTCAGTTCTCCCACAGATCCTTGGGATGGTTTTTCCCGCTGTGCTGGGATCCATGGAGCTGGTTGGAGTTGCTCTCCCAGCCTGGAGCGTCCCTGGATTATCCCAGATTTCCCTCTCGGGGTGGGAGAGAACAATCAGGACAATCTCATCCATCCCCTCTGGAATGGGCAGGGACGCCTCCCACTATCCCAGATTTCTCCAAGCCCTGTCCAGCCTGGCCTTGGGCATTCCCAGGGGGATCCAGGGGCAGCCACAGCAAACCTGGGAATTCCATCCCAGCCCCTCCCCACCCTCCCAGCCAGGAATTCCTTCCCGATATCCCATCCATCCCTGCCCTCTAGCAGTGGGAAGCCATTCCCTGTTTCCCTCACACCAATTCCCCTTTCCTTTGCCCAGATCCGTGGAAGTTTGGATGCCCAAATAACGCTGTGGGAATATCCAGATGTGTGTCCGTGGGGGTGAATCCCATTTTCCACGTACGGAACTTGTGCAGAGCCGAGGATGAGCTGGGAAAAATCCAGGAAAATTCCATTCCCACAATAAATTCCAGCCCGGGGAGGCCTACGGCTTCAATCCATGATTTTTCATTTAGTAGAGGTTTGAACCTGAGCTTCCTAGGATCCATTCCATCAGGGATGAAATCCATGATTCCCATCTAAATGTCCTCTCCATCCAACTTTCAGCTCCTCCAAATGGATTTGTTTGAAGAGGATTCTGCCACTTATCCCTTAAAATTCTATTTTTAATAAGGAAGCTCCACAGATTTCTTAGGAAAGCTCCAAACCAACTCCAATTATGGATCTGTAAAAATTTAGGAGCCTCAGGAGGCTCCAAGGATCCTGAAGTTTTCCAAGTCAAGGGTTGGGGAGAAAAGATAGAATGCAGAAATTATTTTATGATATCCTATAGAAATGGAATTAAATTATTCAGCATTCCCTGTTGCTCTTAGGTCCCCGTTTTTACCTTTCCCACTATTTTAAGGACTTGTACGAAAAAGAAGCCGCAATTCCTGAACTTTTTTTTTAGGATGAAAACAGGATTTAACAAGAAAACAATGGATTGTCTTTTCCTTCTTTTCACAGGAACAGAAATATTATTAAACAACTTTTTAATACTTCTGATATTTCCTTTTTAAATATATTTTTATATTCCCTTTTTTTTCCACACCTGGCAGCCGAGAATTCGGATTTTCCTTAAACTCCAGGTGGAATTTATAGGGATCCTTGTGCTTCCACACTTCCATGAACCCTGGAAAGGCCATCCATAAAATACTCCAGGATCCGGGAGGCTTTCACTCCATAAAATTTTTTTGCTGCCGAAGGAAAAGTTGGAAGTTGGCTCCTGCACATTCCAAGCATAAGGATAAGGGAGCAGAATGGGAATAAAAAAAAAAGGGGGAAGGAAGGAAGGAAGGAAAAAAAGAAATCCACCCCA
Source organism: Picathartes gymnocephalus (assembly GCA_013390045.1). Classification (NCBI taxonomy): domain Eukaryota; kingdom Metazoa; phylum Chordata; class Aves; order Passeriformes; family Picathartidae; genus Picathartes; species Picathartes gymnocephalus. The sequence continues at coordinate 36,808 of WEKY01004192.1, read as the reverse complement.
GCCTTTGGAACATTCATTTTTTGCCAGGATTTCAGGAATTTTGCCAGGATTTCAGGAATTTTCACCGCAGGAACATTTTCCAACTTGCCCGCTGGAATCCTTAGTTTTTAATGGTGCTGCTTTATCGGGAACGGGCGACAAAGGAAATTCGGGATGTTAATAAAATTCCCAACTCGGGAGTTTTTATTCCAGCATCCACATAGGCAGGAACGAGGCCTCATCTAGGGAAGAAGTCGGATTTTATATCCGGAATTTCCTCACAGGGACAACTTTGGACGACTTTGGGATCCCTCAAGAAAAAATCCATGGATTCACTTGGATGGGTGAGTCTTCACTGAGGACTGGGAGAGACGCCTGTGGTGCTGCAGTTACGGAATTCCAGGATTCCTGAGGTTGGGAAGGATCTCCGGGATCACCGAGTCCAAGCTGGGCCCGATCCCCAGCCCCAGAGCTCCGAGTGCCACATCCAGGAATTCCCTGGACACTTCCAGGGATGGGCACTCCAAACCTCCCTGGGCACTTCCAAGGCCTGAGCGCCCTTTCCGTGGGGAAATTCCTGCTGATTCCACCCTAAGCCTGCCCTGGTCATTCCCTTTATTATTTAAATAAATAGAATTTAGAAAATAAATAAATTTATATTCGATATTCCCTCTTAATTCTGAATTCCTGCTCCCTCCGATCCGTGTTTGGGCCACCCACAATCCTACTGGACCGGCAGGAAAACTCATCCGGAAGAAAACGAATTCCATTGATTTGAGGTTGGTTTTAACTCCAGAGGTTCCTCAAACCAGCCAACGTGGGGGAAATTTCCATGGGAATCAGGAATGAGTGGGAAAATACGGGAAAATTCCCGCTTCCATAGGCTGGGAAGAATATCCACGCCCATGATCCAACCTGGAGAGGAGCCTCAGGCTCGTGTTGGACCCAAGTGCAAACATTTGGATCGTGTGGAAAAGTTGAACCCGAGAGCAAACAAAAAAACCTGGAAAAAGGAATTTTCTTCCTTCATCCCACCCTCCTCCCTGTGAATATCCAGGAATCAGGAAGGGAAGAGCTCCCGCTCCTTTCCTGGAGCTGCAGGGCAGGGTCTGTCCCACTTTTCCGCTGCCGTAATTATTCCCTAAACCAAATTATTCCTGAGTTAATTGTTCCAAAGTCAACATTCCTTGGGATTGGAAGGAAATATTTGAATTGTTTTCCCTGTAGGAAGTTCTCTCCTGTAGGATTTTTCCTAGGCCTTAGGCCTCCAAAAGTTTGGAAAAGAATTCCAGGAGCATCAATTCCAACCTTCAAACAAATTCCCACTAAAGCATATCCCAAAGTGCCACATCCACTTTTTTAAAAAAAAATTTCCAGGAATGGTGGCTCCACTGTGTTGTCCCAAATATCTTCCCAGGGGAAGGATTTCCCTCTGGAATTTTTGACTTTTCTTCGTTAACAGAGACTTCAATTTTATCCACACAAGGAACTTTTTGCTGACTTAGAGGCACTGGAGATGAACTGGTTGGTGATTTTCCACGTGGAAAAATCCCAGGAAACCTGGGAAAACACCAAAACCCCATCCACGATGGCTGAAAAGAGAGGAAAGGAGGGAGAAAGGATGGAATATTCCTGGAATATCTCAATTCCAAAGGGAAGGTCTTCCCCCGGGAAGATATTTGGGACAAAGCAGTGAAGTCTCCATCCCTGGAATTTTTTAAAAAACAACGGATGAGGCACTTTGGGATATGGTTTAGTGGGAATTTGGTTGGAGGTTGGAATTGATGCTCCTGGAGGTCTTTTCCAACTTTTGAAATTCCACGATTGGCCTAAGCCTATAAAAATCCTACAGGAGAGAACTTCCTACAAGGAAAAAAAAAAATCCAAACCGATCTTTTCCTTCCCTTCCACTGCTTTCTGCTCGCCTCCAATCAAGGATCGTTGACTTTGGAGCGATTAACTCCGGAATAATCGGATTTAGGGAATAATTATGGCTGTGTGGGAGTGGGACAGGCCCGGCGGAGTTTTCCTTTAGGATTTGTTTTGCTCGTTGTTGTGGAAGGCAGGAGCAGAATTCCCAGGTGATTTTATTGCAGTGACCCTTGTCCCTTGTCGCCCCGTTCCTGCCTCCCCTGCAATTCCGAAGGAATTCCAGGAGTTAAGGAGGACAAACACGGGAAGGTGATAAAAAGAAGCTGCTTTTGCACTGCCGGAGTTCAAGGGTGGGAGAGGTTCCAGACAAACCTGTCTGGGGCTGGATTTCCAGGAATCTTCCCTGGGAAGGTCGTTAGAAAATGGATCTGAGAGTCCTGGAATCCCAGGGTGCTGTGGGCTGGGAGGGAGAATTCCCAGGATTTGTCAGCCTGGGATAATTTGGGAATCCCTGAGTCCTCGGTGACATCGGGTCCCAAGATGTCTCAGGTGGGTCGGGATCCCCTGGTCGGAGCCCACAGCTCCTGGAGCTCCAGGGAAATCCCAGATTTCCTCGGCATGAGATGAAGGAGAGAGTTGTACAAAATGTTCAGGGATGTGGAAAGGCTGGGAGAGCTGGGAATGTTCAGCCTGGAGAAGCTTTGGGGCGCCCTCACTGCGGCTCATCCCGTTCCCACCCCATTCCATGGGCAGGGACACCTCCCACTGTCCCAGGCTGCTCAGAATTCCATGCTTGGAATGCTCGGCCTGGGGCACTGCCAGGGATCATGGGGCAGCCACAGCAAATCTGGGAATTCCAGCCCAGCCAGGAATTCCTTCCCAAAATCCCATCCATCCCTGCCCTCTGGCAGTGGGAAGCCATTCCCTGTGTCCTGTCCCTCCATCCCTTATCCAAAGTCTCCCCATCTTTCCTGCAGCTCCTCCAGCTCCTGGAAGGTCACACTGAGCTCATCCCAAAGCTTCTCCTCTCCAGGCTGAACATTCCCAGCTCTCCCAGCCTTTCCTCCCAGCAGAGCTGCTCCATCCCTCCGATCATCCTGGTGCCTCCTCTGGGATCTCTCCAGCAGCTCCAGCTCCTTCCCGTGCTGGATCCAGGGCTGGGGCAGGTGGGGCCTCACCTGAGCGGGGCAGAGGGGCAGAATTCCCTCCTGGATCTTCTCCCCACGTTCCTTTGGATGAGCCCAGGGCACGGTTGGATTTCTGGGCTGCCACCACAGCCGGCAGGGTCCCATCCAGCCTCTCATCCATGGGGATGTGTTTTCCCAGCCACCGGCATCAACATTCCTCGTTTTTTTTAGGGGGGGGGGTGTTTTGTTTTGTTTAATGCAAAATTCCGGCCAGTCTGAAAATAACCTCAGTGTTTGGGATGCACGGAGGGCAGGAAAACCTCTGAGCATTTTTGGGGATGATCCACCTTGATCCTGCTGATTAGCATCCCAACAAAGCACTGGAATTGGGACAGCAGCACTTTTGGGAATTTCCTGGCAATTCCGGAGGTGACAAAATCCAGGAAGGGGAAGAAGGGACGGTTCAGCTCCTCATTCCCACGGAACCGAAGGGAAAACTCCGCTCTCGATCCACCTGCGGGGTCCTGCTCCTGCAAATCCCAGCAGCCCCTCCTGCTCCGCGTTAACTAACTGCGTTAATTAATTGCCTTAATTACAGCCCTAGTCGATAAAATTAGCTGCAGAACGAAGTCGAGGAGCAAAGCGGCGGAAGTGGCCGTGGCGAAACAAGGATGGCGCCTCAGGTTGGATTTTGGGAACGTCTGGGCTCAGCTGCTCTCTCGCCCCAGACTCTGCAAAGCCCGAGTTTAACTAATCCAGGCTTTGTTAGAACCCGTCCCGGCACTCCTGGTGCCCCGTCGCACTTTGCCGTGGGCGCAGTTTGGGAATCGGCTGCCAGAACAAGGAGGGCGTTAAAAATGAAGATACTGTTGCTCCCTTCTGAGTTTTTCCAGCTTTATCAAAACACAAAAAAATTTTGTGCTGTTCCAATGATCCTGACACGGCCAAAATTCTGGTGGCCGTTAATTCCCACTTATAGAGCAAGTGAAATCCCGTTATGGTATAAAAAGCTCCTACTGTTTATTCCTTTTTCCAAAATTAATTGTCTGGGTTCCTTCCCTCCAAGACGTGGCTCTGCTAAGGGCTCCTCTTACAGATTTATTTTTAAATGAATTTGTTTTTATACATTTATATATTTGTTTTTATTTCTTCTTTTATATAACAATTATTATTTGTGTTCATTATTTTATATATTGATGATTATTTAAGTTTATTATTTCATATAGCTGTTATTTTTATATTAATTGTTTCATATTTTAATACTTTCATGTATTAGTTTCCAGAAGTTTATTAACAGCACTTTTTTTTAGGAATTACCCTAAAAAATATTCGCAGATCGGTCGCTGGCACAGAATTCCCAGAGAAGCTGCCCCTGGATCCCTGGCAGTGTCCAAGGCCAGGCTGGATGGGGCTTGGAGTATCCTGGGATAGTGGAAGGTGTTAATGGAATGGAATGGAATGGAATGGAATGGAACGGAATGGAACGGAATGGAATGGAATCCAGGGTCCCTTCCCACCCAAACCGTTCCATGATTCCACGATTTCTTCTTGCCCGCCTATGGAATGACTTCCTTAAGAGTCAGCCCCCTACAGACACGCAAATTTAAGCAAACTTTAGGTTAAAGAGCACCTGGAAAATGGATGATTTACCCAGCCCTCCCCCTGGGGGTGGCTGATGAACCCCTGAGGACGGAGAATTCTCCGATTCCTCTCGGGAAGAGTCAGCCCGGGGTCAGCTGAACCCAGAGCAAGCTGCGGGCTCAGCGAAACAGCCCGGAATTGTTTGGGAAGCGTGGGGGGAATAAAGAAAAACTTCTGCTGGGCCCAGAGACCTCCAGACCAGGCCTGAGTAGGCCAAACCAGGCCTGAGAATTCCAGGCCAGTCCTGAGTAGCCCAGATCAGTCCTGAGTAGCCCAGACCAGGCATGAGAATTCCAGACCAGGCCTGAGTAGTCCAGACTAGGCCTCAATAGTCCAAATCAGGCCTGAGTAATCCAGATCAAGCCTGAGCAGCCCAAACCAGCCCTGAGTGGCCCAAATCAGGTCTGAGTAACTCAAACCAGGCCTGAGAATTCCAGACCAGGCCTAAGTAGCCCAGGCCAGTCCTGAGTAGCCCAGACCGGGCCTGAGCAGAATTATTCCCTAAGGCTGGGAACAGCAGCTTTGGATTTGGGGGTTTGGGATGAGGCGGCTCCAAGAGGTGCTGGGACAGCCCAAGAGCGTGGAGGGAATTAAATTGGGAACTAAGGAACAAGTTTTGGTTTGAAGTGCTCAGAAATTGGCAGTGAGAGATAAAACTGAGCTTAAAAATTGCCGTTGAAAAGAAAAAAACCCCAAATCTGTTCAGCCCGAGGATGGAATTCCAGCTGTCCGTGATATCCAAGTTTTGCTTCCGGGATGAGCAAATCCGCACGGAATTCAGGGCCCTGCGCAGTCCCTGGCAGCTCTTGGATCAAAGTCGTGCTCTAAGGAAATCACTGAAAATGTTAAAACTTCTGAAATTTCCATCAGATGCAGTGGGGAGGCTTAAATACATCCTGAGATGTTGGGTTTGCCTTTTGATTTGCAAAAAAATGGGAATAAAAAAAGCATTCCAAGCATTTATATCCATCCTGCGATATTGGATTTTCCTTCTTATTTGCAAAAAAATGGGAATAAAGAATTCGGAACATTTAAATACTTCCTGGAATGTTGGATTTACCTTTTGATTTGTAGAAAAATGGGAATAAAAAAAGCATTCCAAGCATTTATATCCATCCTGCGGCATTGGATTTTCCTTTTTATTCGCAAAAAAATGGGAATAAAGAATTCGGAACATTTAAATACATCCTGGGATGTTGGACTTGCCTTTTGATTTGCAAAAAAATGGGAATAAAAAAAGCATTCCAAGCATTTATATCCATCCTGCGGCATTGGATTTTCCTTCTTATTTGCAAAAAAAAATGGGAATAAAGAGTTCGGAACATTTAAATACTTCCTGGGATGTCGGGTTTGCCTTTTGATTTGCAAAAAAATGGGAATAAAAAAAGCATTCCAAGCATTTATATCCATCCTGTGACATTGGATTTTCCTTCTTATTTGCAAAAAAAATGGGAATAAAGAGTTCGGAACGTTTAAATACATCCTGGAACGCTGGGTTTGCTTTCTTATTTGCAAAAAAAATGGGAATAAAGAGGAATTCCAGGCACTTGGAAGCGTTCGAGCTTTTACGGGAAGGAGGAAAACCAACGGAAAGGAACTGAAATGGGAGGAATTTCACTTTAAAGGATCCTAAATCGGATTGAAACTCAATTTTGGAAAGGAAAAGCTTAAGGAGAACTTTCTCAAGCGAAGATTTCCACGTGGGAGCTGCAAATCTGGGAGTTCACAGTGCTCACCTTCAGCAGGGGCTGGGAAACAGAGGGAATTTTAGGGAATGTTGTCCCTAGAGCAGGTCAAACCTGGATATTTCCATTTCGAAACTAAATAAAAACCATGGAAAATCCCAGCTCTGGCTCTGCTGCAACAGAGGTTCTGATTTTTTTTTTTTTAGTCAATGAGGAAAATTCAGTTTCCCAACACCTGGAAAAATGTGCTGGGACGGAGATGAGCACGGAGTTCACGGATAACGGGACGCTGAACATTCCGTACAACAAATCCCACCTTTATCCCCTGTGGATCAGGAGATAAATCGGGATTTTCCAGGTCGACACCGGCAACTTTTCCTGCTGCAGCTTCTCCCGAGAACAGGAGTGGCTGGGCCTGGCTTAAAGGGAATTTGCAATCCTGTATCCGTGTCCTCATCCCAGAATTCTGGGAAGGGCCTAAGGGGCCCTGTACTCAAATTCCTGGAAATATTTGCTGGAATGGGAGTGTTTGGATCATCAGGAAAGGGCGGGGAGGCTGTGGAGGTGCAGGGCCTCACGTCTGGGTGATCCTGGGTGCGATCCATGCCCTCAGTCCTCGGGACAGAATTCCAGTCCCCGTCTCTGGACATCCAGGAGCCGCAGGAAAAAGCAGGTTTTTTTTCCAAAACCAGTGAATTCCGGCATAAAGCGGAGCAGAAATGGATTGAATCCCTCTAAACCACCCAATGAATTCCCAGGAAAAGCCGCTCTCCGGGAATTACCCAACCTCGGCTCAAACTCCGGCTTAAAAAAAAAGGAATTTATTGCCTGGGTTTAATTTTAGGCCTGGCTTTTCCCAGCTAAGCTGGGCTCAGCTCTCCTGCTCAGCTCTCTCCTTGCAGCCTAAAAATAAAAATATCGGGAAAAGTGGGAAGCAGCTAAAAAAATTTTTTTTTTTTTT
>WEKY01004192.1:17021-29536 GCA_013390045.1 Picathartes gymnocephalus | reverse complement strand
GAATTTTTTTTTTTTTTTTTTTTTTTTTTTGTGGAAATTGAACTATAAACAGTGTTTGAAGGGATATCCAGGAAAGGAATTCCTATGGAAGGCTGGGAAGCAGCCACAGGATCCCAATCCAGCCCATTCCCGGCAGGAATGTGAAATCCACCCCGAATTTCCTGGGGGTGGGGGGATTGATAAAGCTTCAAGTCCTGCCCTTCCTCCAATTCCTCATCCCTCGCGCATTAAAATTCCCTAATTTTAGAAGGGATTAGCGAGAACTTCCAAGCAGAGCATTCCCAATGTTTGCCCCTTTTTGTTGGTGGAGTTTTTTTGGGAACGACACCATCCCTGCCTGAGTGCTGCTGAGGGTTTGAAGTAGTTTAATTTCTGTGTCTTTTGTCCCACAAATTAGATTAAAAAAAAATGTGGAATTAGGGAATTATTAAGGAAATTATTAAGGATTGAGTGCAGCCATAAACCGGCGCTTCCAGGTCCATCATATTTTGATATTTTTGGGACAATTCCCACCCCCTGACGGAGAAATCTGGGAGAGGGAGCCCTGGATACGGGGCATGGATTTGGAGCTGATATTCTTGGAAGCGAGATCTGAGGAATTTTAGCCGGAAAAGTAGGGAGGGAATGGAAAAATCCAGCGCTGCTGGAGCAGGGAGCTTGGATCAGAGGCTGGGCCCCACTGTGCTCCGTTCCAGCCGTTCCCGTTCCGGAATCCTGGAATTCTGGGGTTCTGGGATTCTGGGATTGTGGGATTGTGGGATTCTGTGGTTCTGGGATTCTTTGATTCTGTGGTTCTGGGATTCTGGAGTTCTCGGATTCTAGAATTGTGTGGATCTGGGATTCTGGGGTTCTGGCATTCTGGGATTGTGGGATTCTGGAATTCTATGATTCCGAGATTCTGGGATTTTGGGATTCTGTGGATCTGGGATTCTGGGGTTCTGGCATACTGTAGTTCTGTGGTTTGTGGGATTTTGGGATTCTGTGGTTCTGGGATTCAGGGATTGTGGGATTCTAGGGTTGTGCTATTCTGAGACTCTGGAATTCTGTGATTCTAGGATTCTGGGATTCTGGAATTCTGGGATATTGGGATTCTGTGGTTCTGGGATTCTGGGGTTCTGGCATTCTGGCATTCTAGAGTTCTGGAATTCTGGAATTCTGTGGTTCTGTGGATCTGGGATTCTGGCATTCTAGGGTTCTGGAATTCTGTGGTTCTGTGGTTTGTGGGATTTTGGGATTCTGTGGTTCTGGGATTCTGGGATATCGGGATTCCGGGATTCCGGGATTCTGGGATCACCAGGGATCTGCAGGCAGGCTGCTGCTCGCCACATTCCCTGGGACCACCTGTCCCTGCTCCGGGTGCTATCCAAGTGCTCCCAGGATCCTGCTGAAATTGTAGGACGTTATTCCCACGTCTCGGGATCACCTAGCCTGGGACCTGACTCCAATCCCAGATTCCCCTGGTGTTTTCCAGCCTCAGCTCGGCCTGGGTCAATCTTTAACTCCTCTTCCAGTGCCAGCAATGACCTTCGGGATAAATGAGTAACTCCCTTCCCGCTGGGAGCGCTTCCATGGATTTCTTTTCCCACTGCACGCTCGTTCTGCCGTATCCGCTGGCACAACCTTTGGTTTGCCCTCGTGTCCTTGGCTCCTGCTCCTGCCCGGTTTTTTTTGGGATTAACCTTTTTTTTTTTAATTTTTGGCCAGGAACTCCATCCCAAAGTTCAGCCCATGCCCCTTGGAATGGAAAGAACGGGACGTTAATGAATGCACCCGGAGATAATTTATTCATGGCGTTAATCACCCCTGACAAACGAGGCCAGCCCTGCCCACGGAGCTTTTTCCATGCCGTTATTTTTATGCCTTTCCATGGGAATTGGGAGAGCGCGGAGGGCAGGAGGTTCACGCCTGGCAGTGTCTGAGCTGTTCATCCACATCCCAAGGGACAATATTCCTTAGAAGTCCCTGTGGGGCCAAGGTGCCCCTCCAGGATATTTGCAGTTGGACTCGATGAACCCAAAAGTCCTTCCCAGCCTTAATCCCCATCCCTGGAATTGTCCAAGGCCTGCTTGGATGGAGCTCGGAGCACCCTGGAGTGGTGGAAGTGTCCCTGCCATGGGAAAGGGTTGAACATTAAAGCTCCCAAGGTCCTTCCCAATCCAAACCATTCCACGAATCCATGAGAAAGAGAATCCCAGAGGTGATTCCCGCTGGAAAGCAGGAGGCGCACTGCTCGGCCAACGGGGATGAATCCCATGGGATGATTCCTTATTTACTGTTTTCGTTTTCTGATGGGCATTGGGATTTCCAGCTGGATATTGGGATAAACGGAATAAAACATCCCGATTTCCAGTTGGATATTGGGATAAAGGGAATAAAACCTCCCAATTTCCAGTTGGATATTGGGATAAAAGGAATAAAACCTGATTTTCAGCTGGATATTGGGATGAAGAGAATAAACCCTCCCAATTTTCAGCTGGATTTTGGGATACAGGGAAAAAAAATCCCGATTTCCAGCTGGATATTGGGATATAGGGAATAAAACATCCTGATTTTCATACGGATGTTGGGATAAAGGGACTAAAACCTGATTTTCAGCTGGATGTTGGGATAAAGGGAAGAAAACATCCCGATTTTCAGTTGGATATTGGGATATAGGGAATAAAACATCCCAGTTTCCAGTTGGATATTGGGATAAAGGGAATAAAACCTCTCAATTTCCAGCTGGATATTGGATATAGGGAATAAACCATCCCGATTTCCAGCTGGATATTGGGATATAGGGAATAAAACATCCCGATTTCCAGCTGGATATTGGGATAAAGGGAAAAAAATCCCAATTTTCAGCTGGATATTGGGATAAAGGGAAAAAAAATCCTGATTTTCAGTTGGATATGGGGATAAAGGGACTAAAACCTCTCAGTTTCCATCGGGATATCGGGATAAAGGGAATATTTGGATAAATATGGATAGACTCACATCCCAATGGTTTCATCTCCAGAAAGAATTTCCCGCTTCCAGTATGGCAGCTGGAAAGCCAAATTCCAATGGGATGCAGGACTGGTGGGGGGGGTTTCCCCTTTTTCCCCCTCCTTTTCCCTCCGTTCCCTGATTTCTCGTGCCCCCAGGATGCCGAAACCAGGGCAGGTTTCCTACGGAAGAGGGGGAAAAGAAATTTAAAAACATAAAAAAATTCTCTATAAAATCTCTCAGAGGGCTGCAGGGCCAATCCAAAGGCTGACATTCCAGGAAATCTCAATCCACGATCCTGCTGAATTCCAGGGATTTTCCCCCCATTATGAAGGGGACACCTTCACAAAGCATCGCTCTCCCGGGGTCATTCCGTAGGGAAAACCTCAATCCTCGGGCAAAAAATTCCCAGATTTTCCCTCAGTGGATTGAATCTGTTTGGATAAGGCCCCCCTGGAGGAGATAAGAGCTGACCCCTTATCCTGGTTATAATCCATGGAAGCATTTCCTCCCTGGATCTTTTATGGGATTTTTTCTGGGAAACATGGAATTTTATCCCTTAAACCCGGCCTCCAGGTGGCTTTTGGCTTCTTTTCCCAGGAGCATCAGTTTTGGGAATCTCTGGAGCTCCTGAAATTGTGGGAATTTCTGGAGCTCCTGATCAGCTGAAATTTGGGAATCTCTGGAGCTCCTGATCAGGTGAAATTGTGGGAATTCCTGGAGCTCCTGATCAGCTGAAATTTTGGGAATATCCTGAGCTCTTGTCAGCCCAATCAGGTGAATTTTTGGGAATTTCTGGAGCTCCTGTCAGCCCAATCAGGTGAATTTTTGGGAATCTCTGGAGCTCCTAATCAGCTGAAATTTTGGGAATCCCTTGAGCTCTTGTCAGCCTGATCAGGTGAATTTTTGGGAATTTCTGGAGCTCCTGATCAGCTGAAATTTTGGGAATTTCTGGAGCTCCTGTCAACCCAAACAATTGAAACTTTGGGAATCTCTGGAGCTCCTGATCAGCTGAAATTGTGGGAATTTCTGGAGCTCCTGTCAACCCAAACAACTGAAACTTTGGGAATCTCTGGAGCTCCTGATCAGCTGAAATTTTGGGAATCTCTGGAGCTCCTGATCAGCTGAAATTGTGGGAATCTCTGGAGCTCCAGATCAGCTGGAAAGCTCCATTTATTTCCAGCCTCCACGAGTTTTTAACGCTCTTTTCTTCCCCCCCGGGAGCATTTTCGGGATGAGTTTTCCTCCTGGCAGCCAGAGCAGGGTTATCGCTCCCAGCCAGGAATGCTGACAGCGCTCAGCTCCCGTTCCCTGCCAGAATTTTGGGAGAAAACAAAACTTTTGTGCAGCTCCCAGAGCGGCCGGTTCGCGGTGACTCATCCTGAGGGAAGGACTGCACAAGACGATCTAAAAATAAGGACCAGGAGAAGCTCCAGCAGCTCCGTCCCGGCCATCCCGGAGCTTCAAATCCTCGGCTGCAGGTGGAAAACACATCCGGGCTCATCCCAAATCATTCCGAAGGCCAGAATTCCCATGGAAAATCCCTCCAGTGGCACTGCCAATTCCTGGAGGGGTTTGAGGGCGGTTTGGAGATTTTTTTGGTTCTTCTCCTGTCCCTTTCCTGGCACAGGAAAGGGAAATTTGAGTCGATCCAGGGGAAAATTCCTGGTGTTTCGGCTGGATGGGAGGGGAGGGATCCCCTCTGGAATTCCTGATTCCCTTGGCTGGGCGTTTTGCTGGATTTTGTCCAGGCACCTGCTGGGAATCTGGGATTCCTTCCCTTCCGTCTCAGGTCCATCCCCCTTAAAAATTTCGAGGAGATCTCCCTGCTGGGCCAAAATCTCCCTGGTGCATTCCTTGAATCCTTCAGGATGTGTGGACACCATTCCATGATCCTTTGGGATCTGAATTCCCTGTTTTCCTGGTTTTTCCTGGATCCTGCTGCCGTGGGAAGAGCATGGAAAAGGGAAATGGAAACTCTGCTGTTCTGGGGGTCTCATCCCTGTGGTTTTGTGGGACATGATCCCATTCCCTGACCCTACAGGATCTGAATGCCTTTTTTCTCCCGGCTTTTCCTGGATCCTGCTGCAGTGGGAGGAGCGTGGATAAAGGGAATGGAAACTCTGCTGTTTTGGGGGTCTCATCCCTGTGATTTTGAGGGATATGATCCCATTCCACGATCCTACAGGGTCTGAATTCCCTGTTTTCCTGGCTTTCCCTCGATCCTGCTGCAGTGGGAAGAGCGTGGATACAGGGAATGGAAACTCTGACATTTTGGGGGGGGATCTCATCCCTGTGGGTTTGGGGGACACCATTCCATGATCCTACAGGGTCTGAATTCCCTGTTTTCCTGGCTTTCCCTGGATCCTGCTGTAGTGGGAAGAGCGTGGATACAGGGAATGGAAACTCTGCCTTTTGGGGGGTCCCATCCCTGTGGTTTTGTGGGATAAGGACTCAGCAGGTGACGGAATGGATGGAACAACTCCGCACCCGCCCACAGGGAGGGAAGAGCCTTTGTGTCCATCCCAAGATGACTTTTAAACAACACCAGGAGCATCCCAAATTCCCCACCCTCCTCTTCCCTCGTTTCCCTCCAACAGGGGCTGGGAATTGCATCCCAAAATCCGCCTTGCAGCTCCTGGGGCCATGGCTTTAATGGATTGCTGAGTTTGGGATTTATTATCCCGACCGCCTGGCCAACGTAAATGTTTCCTCTCCCTCGAGCCAGCAAGGATTTGTCATATTCCTATGGATAATCCTCCCCTCTGACCACATCAAGGAGAGGGCGGCGAATTCCAGGCAGGAATGCACAATTCCCGCCCTGGGAGAAGCTGCCGCGAGTAACTCAGCGCTGCTCCTCTCCATCAGATCCCAGCTTTTATCCCAGCCCGCGGCATCCCGGGAGTTCGCGTGATGAATGTCCAGCCCTACGAATCCCAATCCTACAATTCCTACGGCTCCCAGGAATTATCTCATCTGGGAGCAAAAAGGGGTTTTTTGTCATCGCGAACGGGGAATCTCCCGTTCTGGGAATCTTGGATTTGGCAGCTCCGAAAGATTAACTCTTCGCTGCTCCGTTTTCATATCCCAGGAAATCTTTTTTTTTAATGGAATTTCTTGCTCCTTGACGGTCCTTCGGTGTTTTCGGGGGTGTCGACCCCACAGGGTGCTGATCCCACTCCACAGAAATCCGGTTTCGTTTTGGGCAGAAAAAGGTCAAAGTCGAAAGTCATTTCAGTGCCTTTTATGCCAAGGCTGCAAACTGTGGGAATTCCCAAAGATCAAATGGATGAATCCCGTTTTTCTGGGCTCTGGAATTGAGTGAGTCCACATCTGCTTTACCCCTCCTTTTCTGTTCCCTTTATTAAAAATCAGCCTTTTTTAGCTAAGAAAATCTTTCGCCTTGAAGGATTTAAGGAAAACACCTGGAATTGGGTCGCGGTGGCCTTGGAAAAAAACCCTGGAAAACCCCGGAATGACCTAAAATTGCTCCACAAGTACGAAATAAATCTGCTTTTACATCCAGTTCAAACCAGTTTCAGCTCTGGGTGATTTGGGTCACCAGTGGGAGCTTCCACCTTCTCCAGCTTCCTCTGGAGCAGGGAATGGATTCTTCCGAGCAAGGACAATGATTTGGCTGGAGCCTCCATGAATCTCCCTCCATGAGATCTCACTGCTCCTTACAAAGGTAGAATTCTCCTAAATTTTTCTCAGGAGCAAGGAATGAGTGTCAAAACCTCCTGCAGGGTGCTGGGAATGACGGATTCGATGTCCATGACACCGGAATTCCGCTGCTGTCCCAAATGCAAATTAAATTCTGACCGGTTTGGTGACCTCCAAGTAAAATTATCCATCTTTTTTTTTTTTTTCGACCTGGATTTATAATCCAGGCTGGAATTTCAGCAGGCAGCTCGGTCCTGCTCCTTTTCCTCCTTCCAGATGGGCCTTTGCTGCCCACGGAATTCCCTTTGAATCAGCATTCCCATTAAATCAGCATTCCCATTAATATCAGCACTCCCTATAAATCAGCATTCCCGTTAAATCAGCACTCCCTACAAATCAATATTCCCGGACTCTGGGAGCTGGCAGAATTAAAATTCCTGGAATATCTTCTCCCAACCCTGTGCTGTGGGAAGAAGTTTAAGGCCAGGACTGCTGGTTGAGTTTCCCGGGATTTAACCCATCTTTGGGATGAGCCACAGCCCTCATTCCCTTTTTTCCCCTTACTCTGCACTTGCACAGCCCATAATTTCCATCATTCCCACCATTTCCATAATTAGAAGCCGGAGGGATCCCTGTGGGACGTTGGGATGAGGGGTTTGGAGCTGGGAATTTGAGGAATCTCCTCCTCAAATGAGGGCTTTTCTGAGACGGAATTCGTTTAAATGAGCAGTTCAGTTTAAATTAGCCGGTTAGTTTAAATTAGAGGGCGGTTTAGTTTAAACTGGCAGTTCAGTTTAAATTAGGCAGCAGACTAAATTAGCAGTTCGGTTTAAATTAGCAGTTCGGTTTGAACTGGACAGCAGTTTAGTGTTAAACTAACAGGTCAGTTTAAATTAGCAGGTCGGTTTAAACCAGCAGGTCGGTTTAAATTAGCAGGTCGGTTTAAATTTGCAGTTCGGTTTAAACCAGCAGGTCGGTTTAAATTAGCAGGTCAGTTTAAATTAGCAGGTCGGTTTAAACCAGCAGGTCGGTTTAAATTAGCAGTTCGGTTTAAATGAGCAGGTCGATTGAAATGAGCAGTTCGGTTGAAATGAGCAGTTTAGGTCGGTCCAAATGAGCAGTTTCGTTTAAATGGGCCAAAAAAAAAGCCACCCCTGTTTTAGGGCCCTGCATTCCCTGCAATGCCAGAGGCACAATCCCAGCCCAGTTTGGGTGGGAACGTGCTGGAAAATCCAATCTCGTGTCCCAGACTGCAACCCGAGGCTCTGGCAAGGGATACTCAGGGGGTTGGGAGTGAAATCCAATTCCTCGTCATCTCCTCTGAGTTTCCGTGTGCTGGTTAAACCTCGATCCTTTTCCTTTTCCTTTTCCTTTTCCTTTTCCTTTTCCTTTTCCTTTTCCTTTTCCTTTTCCTTTTCCTTTTCCTTTTCCTTTTCCTTTTCCTTTTCCTTTCCCTTTTCCTTTTCCTTTCCCTTTTCCTTTCCCTTTCCCTTTCCCTTTCCCTTTCCCTTTCCCTTCTCCTTTCCCTTCCCCTTTCCCTTCTCCTTTCCCTTCCCCTTTCCCTTCCCTTCCCACACCTTCCCGCACCTTCCCTTCCCTTCCCTGTGATCCCTGAGGAAATACAGAACTGCAGGGAATTGAGACTCAGGGAATCCTGGAATGGTTTGGAAAAGACCTTAAGGATCATCCATTCCCACCCCATCCCATGGGCAGGGACACCTCCCACTGTCCCAGGCTGCTCCAGCCTGGCCTTGAGCACTGCCAGGGGGATCCAGGGGCAGCCACAGCAAATCTGGGAATTCCAGCCCAGCCAGGAATTCCATCCCAATATCCCATCCATCCCTGCCCTCTGGCAGTGGGAAGCCATTCCCTGTGTCCTGTCCCTCCATGCCTTGTCCCCAGTCCCTCTCCAGCTCTCCTGGAGCCCCTTCAGGCCCTGCAAGGGGCTCTGAGCTCTCCCTGGAGCCTTCTCCTCTCCAGGCGAACATTCCCAGCTCTCCCAGGGGGGGATCCAGGCTCTGGGGGTGCTTTGGGTGCCATCCCTGGTTTTGCATGGAGTGGGACAGGGAAGGAAAGGAGGGATTCAGGCCTGGATAACGCTGGGAGTTGGATTTCTTTGCAGCTGCACTTCCACAAAATGATCATTAGAGAAATTAGCCGGATATTTGCCCAAAATCTGGAATTCCCTCTTTTTTTTTCAGCCTTCCCACTGATCCCTCTTCCCATTTTGGGTGTTCCCCTCTTCCCTTGGCACCCGCGCCGCCGATTTGGAATCCCGACATCACCCGGACAACGGATTCTTCACAGAACTTGGCCCCCAAATCCCCAGCAGCTCCCCAGATCCAGGGATAAAGTTGCTGCAGAACGTGGCCAGGGGAGGAGGGAAACCAGAAAAACAGAACAGAATCCCAGCCCGAACCATTCCAGGGAAACTGCAGCCACCCAAAAACGCAGGAGCAGCACAAAAAAGGAGCCACGCTGTGCCCTCACCAACTCCCACTCCGTAATTTAAGGGAAAATGCTGAAGGTTTGGGATTTTTAAAACCCTCCTCTGGTTTCCTCAGGGCAAGGGAAAAAAAAAAAAAAAGGGAAAAGAGAAAAAAAAAAAAAATTTCCTTGTGTTCTTTCCCTGGGTAAACAGAATTCAGGGATTCACTGGGGCTGGAGGATCCTTTCCCTCGGCTGGGTTTTTCTCCCCTGATTTCTGATTTTGTTCCCGGGTTCTTTGGAAGAGCAGGAATTCCTTGTGGTACGGGAAAGGGAAATTTGAGCTGATCCAGGAGAAAATTCCTGGTGCTTCGGATGAGAAACGGGTGAAACTGAAGTGGTGGGGAGGGAAGGGTTGTCCTTTAAACATTCCTTGGATCACTCCTTGAATCATTCCTTGAATTATTCCTTGAATTATTCCTTGAATCATTCCTTGTATCGCTCCTTGAATTATTCCTTGAATTATTCCTTGAATTATTCCTTGAATAATTCCTTGAATAATTCCTTGAATTATTCCTTCAATTATTCCAGGCCTTCTGCTCCGAAGGCGATGCCTGTGCTGAGGAATTTTCCTATTCCATGGGATAGGAGTGGGGGGAAAAAAAAGGAAATTGCTGTACCAAGTTCTTCAGGATTACAACAACCAATGGGCTTTTCCTCAGGAAAACGGGATTGGGAATAATGTTTGGATCCCATCAAGGACCCAAGTGTGGCTGTGGAGCCTGAGGGACTCCGAAGTCCAGGTGTTCCCATTTTTCTCCGTGGGCCAGAAGGAATTTCCCATCATTCCCCACAGCTTAATAGGTAAATCAAACCCACAGAATCCTGGGAAATGTAGAGTAGCTTTGGGAATTATCCAGAGATGGAAGTGATTCCATTGATCTTTCTTTATAAAGATGTTTTGGTGCTCGTCCTGAACATTTTTTTAAAAGAAATTTCGAGTCTGGGAGGGGGAAAAAAATTCCACGATTTTTGCCAAAGGCAGGAAAACTCCTAAAAGCAGGATGGATGAATTAATTTTCCTGTCAGAAAGCTTGGAAAAGCCTGAGGAGCTGCCCACTCCATCCCTGATTATTTTAAGGATGAATTTTTTTCCTTCTTTTAGAGCCACCTGTTGTGGTCATTCCTTTAAAACTGAAATTGAAAATTGACATTAAATTAAAATTAAAGATGAAAATTCCAAATGGCTGCTCACACTGGGAATGCGAAGGGAATTCTGGTTGTCCGTAGAAGACGAAAGAGAAGTTTTGAGATCAGGGAAGAGATTGTCCCTAAATCTGCATCCCAAATCCACTGTGAGCTGCTGCCGACTCCATTGGAAAACCATAGGAAGGATTTAACTGAGGAGAGATGCCCTGAGAGATGCCTGCAGATTAATCCAGGATTAATCTGGGAGAAATTCCCAGCGGAGGGAGTTGGGAAAGGGATTCCAGGGGGATCTTCTGGCTCTGCGCAATCCCCTGACAGGAGAGGGCAGCCAGGGGCATTGGAATCTGCTCCCTGGGAAAAAAGGGATGGGATGAGAGGGAAAGGCCTCAGGCTGTGCCAGGGAAAGGTTCAATTGGATATTTGGGATAATTTCCCCACGGAAAGAGTGCTCAGGCCTTGGAAGTGCCCAGGGAGGTTTGGAGTGCCCATCCCTGGAGGTGTCCAAGGAATTCCTGGATGTGGCACTCGGAGCTCTGGGCCGGCGATCGGGCCCAGCTTGGACTCGGTGATCCCAGAGATCCTTCCCAGCCTTAATAATCCTGGGATTCTCTCTGCTGTAACTCCATAACCACAAATTTCCATACAAACACGAACATTTCCTTGCCTCAATCCCTGCAGGATTTTATCCATCGGCCTCCTCTCCTTAAACCCCAGGCCCTGCGGTGCACGGAAATCCTCCCGGCCCTGTCAGCACGGGGATTTTTAGGGATGCGGATTCCCTGTTCGTGCAGGTCTTTGTGGACCTTCAGGACTGCAATTCCCAGTCCCTTTTCCTTTTTTCCATGTAGATCAACCTCCCAAGCGCAGCTGGGAGAAGCCCTGGAATAGCTGGGCTTGGGCAGCGAGCCTGGAATTAAAGCTGGGTAAGGAGGCCCAAACACGGCGTTGGAGAGGGCGGATGGAGCAACCTACGAAAGTCGGGAATTCTCCTCTCTCCCAAACAATTCCAGCTCCAGCTGCTCCATCCCGGGATGGAGAAAAGGCTCCCAACACTCGGCTGAACTCTCCGGCCTTTTTAAGGAGAGGCCACTGCTTTGTTTACTGCTCTTGGAAGGGCAGGAGAGCTCCGGCTCCCGGCCAAAATCCCGTTGGGAATAACAACCCCAAAGAGCAACTTGAACTTGGAGGAGCCTCTTTGCTCCCATCTTTCTCCTTTCCTGGAGCTGAGCACAGCCAGAATCCGTCAGAATCCGTCTGCGGAGCTGGCACGGCCTCGTCCTTATCTTTGCCATCGGCATCCCGGACTTTTCTTGCTGACAAAAGAGGAATATTTACGCCAGGAGGCTGTGGGAACACAGCATTCCCCCCCCCCGCCGGCACCAATAAATCACGGCAGGAACGTTATCTGGATCAGCAGGGAACGGGCAAATCCATAAAATTCCCTGGATGGAGAGGGTCAGACCCTGGGCTGCCAATCTTGGCTGAGAGAGGAGGGAACGGGAGGGTTTATTCCAAGAAAATCCTGATGCTCCCGGCTCTCAGTCCCGCTCCCAAGTAAATGTTTGGATTATTAGAATTAATTGATACAGAATTAATTGGTGTAATTATTGTGGATCAACGGTCATCTCAGCATGGTTAACACAGACTTTATTCCCTTCCCAACGGGAATTTTTAAGCCCTGAACATCGCATTAAATTATCTCGTTAGCAATTATTCATTAGGCCATTATTAGACATCTAGAAATATAATGAAAACACCACTCAAACGCGACTTTCAGAAAAGAAGGATCCGAAAACCCGGCCGCTGGAAATTCCAAGCCTTTCAAGTGTTGCCAATCCCAGAAGGTCCAAAGGAGGGAGTAAAGGCCGGCTTCGGGAATGCGTGGGGAGCCATTGTTCTCCCGCTGTCCGTCAGCAGCCTGCGGTTCCCAACAACCGAGTTGTTTTCCAAAGCTTCCCAAAGTTTACTCTGCGGAGTCATCGCAGCCTCGTGAAATCCGACTCCCGCTGTTGCTGTGGTTGGGAGGAGAAGAAGAATCATAATAAACAGGGAGAATTCTCCTTGTTTTCCTCCTCCTGGCTGCAGCTTCAGGGTTTGCCCTCGGCGGGAGCTCGGCGGTGCAGCTTTAACCATCCCAGATCCTGCTTTTTTTTTGGGAAGGGAATCACCTGAGTGCCCGTTCCAACGACCTTCACCGATCCGCGGAATCCAGGGATGTTTGTTGGGTATTGTTCCTTGAGAATTTAAAA
>WEKY01004189.1:0-17126 GCA_013390045.1 Picathartes gymnocephalus | reverse complement strand
ATAGTTCCAAGTGAAATGTATAATACCAGTTTGAATATAACATTCAACTAACATTGCTATCAATGCAATGCACATACTCCAGCAGGTTCGTATTTTGGATATGTGCTTAGTTTTAATTAGGTCTAACTCCAAATTTCATATCCAGATGAGTAAATAGGTATTGTCGTGGAGCACACAGGCATTTTTGTATATGTACAGAGAATACTGTATTATTATCTCCCATTATTCCTGGATCAGAAATAATTTACATTTGTGGGTTTTTTTGTCCCTGTTGATCAAGTGTTTGAAATTATTTTTATGCATAAAGAAATACATGTACAATGGAATCCCCTATTACTCATGTTTACAGTTTACTGGGGATATAAGAAACTGAAATTTAAGTGTCCACTCTGGCCTCGTATCAAAAGCCCAAATCTCCATTTCTCACATTATAAGCAATGACTCTAACTGTAAGTCTCCTAGTGACTTTGGGATTGGAAGTGTACGTGTATCTCCACGGTTATGATCTGAAATATTATCTCAGATTTGGGAAAAAATTGTCTTTTTCTTGCTCATTTTTGGAGGTGAAAATAGGGGAGAATGTTCTCTGTGATCAAAAAAAGAAACTGTTCTACATCTTCAGTTAAGACTGAGTTTTTCTAAAATACAGAAGTTGGCTAATATGTTACTAATATAATGCTTGAAATTCTTGTTTGTCCACTTGCTTATTAACTTCATCGAGAACCTTCTGGTAGCAAAGTGTCATCTGTCTTCTGCATATATTTCAGCACCCAACAAACCCGAGCCCTCTTCATCATTCTTTGCCACACTATCTATTTTTACAAGCATTTTATATCCTCTCTGCCCAGAGGAGGGAGAGTCTAAAATTAAACTCCTGAATTGCTAGGTAGGTAGGGATTTTCAAAACCTTGTAGTGACTCATAATCGATTCCTATTAAATTATTTCAGATTTCTACATTTTTAATACAAGTGAGAACACTTTCAAACACTGAGCGATAGGCCAATAATAACACACTGCTTATGGATACTTCTTTTGGTAGAAGAAAGACTATTAAGAACATAGTACATTATTAAGTTACAAAAAGTAGGAAAAAATCTTATGAGAAATATAAGGCAAAATGCCCTTTCCTACAGACTATTATTTTCAGTGTCAATAGACTACATATCATATAAACAAATAGCTGCAGATATTAAAATAAAAGAAATTTTCATGGAAAAGACAGTACCACACTTTAACTTGCACCTTTGAGAAAAGTCTTGAACACAGTTTTAATAAAGCAGCCAAAACCTCTTCATGGAATAAACTCAAAATATATCATTTCAGTACTCAGTCATCTGACAGCCAAAGACCAAGGGAGTTCTTGTTTATTGGCCTTTTCATGATTTTTTGGAATACTTTCATGAAAGACTTATGAAAATACCACTTTTAATTCAGAAAATAACCTGTTCACCTGAATCCCACCATTTTATGCTGAGGTTGTTTAGTTGTAAGGCAGAAGTAGACTACTAAGTTGCTCTACTTTAGTGTTACTATTTTGGTTTTCTTTACTCAAGGTGTTTTTCATGCTTCCTATAATAAATGGAGCTTTTCCATGCTTTCTCGAGGGAATGGATACTTTCCCTGCTTTGCTGATATTGTGGAAACGTAGATTGGATTTAGCCACTTAGTAGGATTTTCCCATCAAGTTTGTCACTGTGTTATGTGAAGCAGTGTCACTCTAAGCATTAGGAGTTGTGTACTTTGAAATCACTCTTCTGTTTCTTTCTTGTCTGAGTTTTTTTGAAAAGTCACCTTTTGTATCTGAAATATGTTTTTATACTAGAGTAGCCAATTAGGCAGAAAATTAGCAACTACTACATGAAAATTATTTAGCTATAATTAATTCAGTATTACAGAAACCCTGCAGCTTTGGTGGTGATATGTTTTTTGCGTTCTTCAACCCCTACATTTTAGATGAGATTTGCACTTCCAATTTTGCTGAAGTGCCCACCCAATATTGTATAACTGAAGCTATTCTTTATCCTTTCTATTGTATTTAGCTTATCTTTTCAGAATGCCACGATGGTCATGTTTACCGTTCAGTAGGCAGATGCTTTCTGGAGGTGACTGGGTATTTCTGACCATAGATAATGAATTGAGGGAACTTTAATCCTTGGACTGTTGCTTGAATTCTACATCAGATACACAGCTGCTGAAGCTGTATCTTTCATGCACAGTGAACCATGTTGAAGGACCCTTTGAATACGTTGTGTACAAGGGAATGCCTACACTATAGTTACTTAGCAGAAGACAAAGGCTTGATTTCATTTTAATCACACTGAGAAATTGCAGGATTCCTCCAGTCAATTCAATTACTTCTAGAAAAACTTGTATTTTAGGGTAAGATAGGGGAGATGCATATAAATATTAGGTTGATTTTGCCTTCAGTCTGATGAAATGTGGGCAGATACTGCAGAATTCACTCTTAAATACTGAAAAAACCTGTGTCAAAGTTTTTGTATAAAAATTGCATAGGACAAATATCTGGAAGTGGCTGAGTTGACCTTGAAATGAAATTAAGACTCTGAAAATTATCTGTTCTCAAACAGCTGCTCAACAGCTTTGCTCTCAGACTATTTTCCAGTGATAGGCATCAGCAGTACTAAAGGCATTGTCAGAACTGATTGCAATTGCCCCTTGTTAACAGTCTCAATAAAAAGAATGTGCCTTAGGACTAGGTATCTCTTCTCTCCAAAGGTGGTCAATCTCAGTGGATGCTGAAGAGCAGTCATTTGTTGATTATGTGTATGCTATCTGATGTGAAGAGCAGAGTGCCTCAGGCTGCAGCTCCACCAAATGGTAAGTCAGGATTTTGAGTGGAGAGCAACAAATAAAAAATTGCTCAAATGCAATGCACAGAAACAGTACAGCCTCACTGCTGTCTCAGCAGTTCTGGTCCAGTCATTTAGCCCCTGTCCTCCCACAGCAGGCATAGATCTGGCATAAGCATTGTATTGCTTGCTGTGTGGGTGACTGGAGAAAAATGTAATTGTGTGCTCACACTTGATCCAGACCACATTTGTTCTGCCAGTGGGTCAGACAATAAATATATTAAGTTACGATGAGTGTTGAACCATGACTTCAAATGTCCCAGACTCTTTCTCCAAAGCACTCAATTTAAAGTTTAGTAGGGTTTAATTTATATGAAATAGCAAAACGTTTTTTAAGACTTCTGACTTCTCTAGCTATATATTTCCTGTAGAGAAGACTGATACAGTTACAGTTAAAATTTTTAGAAGAAAAATGCAAATTAAACTGCTTAAATTTTTTGAATTTTTTCAACATCTGTATTGTTCACACCCTTCTCGTTTCAGGGGATATTTATTTTTTTGCCCACAAAAAAGGAACAGGGTAAAGACTGAAATGAATGTCTCCATTTTGAAATTTCCTTCTTCTGGAAAAAAGAATGAAGGAAGCTAAGGAAGGAATTAAAATTGAAAGACATTTCTTTCCCTCTGTCTTGCAGAAAATGGGCCAAACATCAAGGAAAAATACTACCTGTTAAGGAAGTTTCTGTAAAACAATTTTGTTTATAAGCTCTAATGCTTGTGCCCTCTGATATGTTTAAAGAAGATGTAATTCTTTTGGTAATGCATGTTTATTTAAGACCAGGAAGTCCTGAGCTCAAATCTATCTTAGATATGGTCAATTATGACCATTGGTGAAGGAATTAAATGAGTACCACAGTGCAATTTAGGATGTAATCCAGTAGTACCAGTCTAGATATTGCATAAAATCCTACTGGAAAATTGCTCTGGCTCTCTTTAGA
Source organism: Picathartes gymnocephalus (assembly GCA_013390045.1). Taxonomy (NCBI): domain Eukaryota; kingdom Metazoa; phylum Chordata; class Aves; order Passeriformes; family Picathartidae; genus Picathartes; species Picathartes gymnocephalus. Next base: position 13,317 of record WEKY01004189.1, on the reverse strand, counting down.
CATTTTTTAAGAAATCCAGGCCCTTATCTCAAGCAAAATATTTTAGTGTATATAATCACTCCTTGCATAAGGAGCTGCTTTTTCTCTACATAGAAAATGAGCTTTTTGATTGCTTCTGGATTTTTCAGCCCAAAGGCACCTTTGGGATATGACTACTTGTGCTGTGCTGTTGTCTTTAGTAGTTTGAAAACCAGCATTTTTTCCTGGGAGATGATAAATGAAATCAAACCAAACCAACAAATCAGACTTAACTATATTTACATTGTTAGTCTTTTAACATTTCCTGTGAAGGTAGATGTTGAAATCTGCCACTGGATTTAGAGTTTTCATTTCTCATCCTCGCTCTGATTTCCTTTCTTCAGACTGACCCAGCATCTTCAAAAATAGGGTTACAAAATTCTTTGATATCAGGACAGATGTGATTAATACATACTACAGCAAAAGGCTGCAAGGATACTAATATGTATCCTATGCTATAAAGTATAATAATCATATAAAAAAGTTATTGCTCTCCCATTTGGATTTAAAAAGTGAAAAGTATCTGGTGATATTTGAAAGACATGGTGCAATGCAGCATACAATATGAAGCATAACATTATTCAGATTCAATACATAATACCAGCCTTCTTCCAGACTGTGTTGATGTAACTGGCCAATTAATTTTATAAAATGATGCATCATTTGTAAAGTGAAATACTTAGGGTGAGGCAACTGTGCCAATGGAAAGATTGCAATTTCAAGGAGCCATGCCCAAATGCTGCTTCAGCACATCACTAATTAGCATGCTACTCCAGACGGTCTCAGATTAATATCTTCTGCTGTGTGTACTGTATATAGCTAGTAATCATGATTGATTACTGAACAGAGTTGTTGTGAACCACTGAAACCATATGATAAACTTGCTGGAACAGAATGGAGAATTTTTCTGTACATGTTCTGTTAGCAGTAAAATATTGAAAAGTGTGGTCTGGAGTCAGGGCAGACTTTAGTGACTAGCAGACCTTGATTAGAAGCTGTAGAATTTCCTTTAGTTGTTTTGTTTCCTTTTTAATATTAAGATGTGACCTTTCAAACTTACACATGAAAAAGCAGTGAGAACCACATGTGTACAAACTAATAGGAAATGTTCAAGGCATTAGGACATTCCCTGCAAATGATGCTACATAAACTTGTCTCAATTCATTCTAATTACAGATTTCAGTCATCTGAGTGCCTTTACTGCCACACACTGTTTCCAGGGATACGTTTCCCTTGTTGGGGGTGCTCCATTTTGAATAACTAATCAAACTTCCACTGAAGAAATACTCGAACATCAATTTGTTGCATCTGAAAGTGCTCTAATCACTGTCATACAAACTCGGGCTGCCTCTTGATGTAGTTAAATTAATTTTTAATTTTATAAAGTAGAACAGATCCAAGAAAGAGTTTGAGAGATCTACGTCAAAGTAGCTAACAGCGCGTTTGGCAAAGGCGCTAACCTCATGTGGGAAACCCTGTCCAAAATCGCTGGTCTGAAGAGGGTATACAAGAGACTTGCAGCCAGGCAAGAATGGCCAAGCCTTTTAGCCACTTGCTATTTTATAGCTGGACTTCTCAAGAAACAACTTCTTCTGGGAAAGAAGAAGCATAACATGATTAACAATGTTCAGTGTTTTAGAATCCACTGTGAATCTTAGGAACTCCAAACCATTTTTCTTTTTCTCGCCCAGCCAAAGCCAAATGAAAATATTTTCACAGGGATCTTCCTTTACAATCCTAATTAATATTTCAGGGTTTTTTTAATAGCTTCCTACCAATTTTACAAATAATAATATCAATAAAAACCTCATGTACAACAAAAATGCAGCCAGGACCTCATTTTATATATTAGTGTATATTAAAAATTGCTCATATGCTAAATTTTGCCATGAGCCCTGAGATACCGAGCAGAAATATGCCAAGGAATAGAGGTATTTCTTATACTTGTAACACCTACTGTGTGCCCTCACAGAGGGCAAACAGAACTTGCCCCTAACTGCTTGCCTATGTCTAATTGCAATAGATTTTAGCTACTCTTTTGTCCTTCTCTGCAGTACCTGTGTGGTAATAAGACCCAGGAGGGATGCATAAATTAGTTTGTACCACATTATGGTATCCTAATGTATGAGACAGTTGAAACATACCATTTTTACCCTCTCTGCTGTTCTGTCAAATGGGAAACATCTAAATGTTCTTCTTGCATATGTCTGGCTGGTTCTACTGTGCTTTATGTAACAACCAGGCTGGTTTCTTTAGTGCCTTGCTGAGGGGAGTGAATGCAGTGGAACATGACAGAATAATGAATAAGTCGCGGGGTATGAGATTGCTATATTTGTGGGTTGATTCCAGCAACACCCACCTTCTTCCCTCTGCCTTAGTGAGAGAGCATGTTTTCTTCCCTTGTGAAACAAAATCTGTTACTTTGGCTTGTCCATCCTAAAGAATAATTAGAAATGTACTGGAATATATTCGGTTACTAACTTCCAAAGATAAAGCTTCAGCTTCAGGTAGAATCTACTCACTACATATAGTGTTTGGTGAGAGTGTAAAGATTGTTATGCTCAATAGTAAGAATGGATCAGCAAGGAAAGACAAAAAAAGGCAAAATCAAATTTAAGGTACGCGGAAATTCCAGTATGAACAGGATACTCCATATTTGCTCCTGACTTCTGTTTTGTCCATGGAGCATGGCTTCCTTGGAGGCTCTGAGGGATGGAATATTACCATTCATCCATTGACACTGTGGACTTTTCTTGTTCATGCATTGATTTCCCTCTCTGCAGACACTTGGGGAGCTTTAGTAGAAACAGTCCAAGAAAAAGACATGAAAATATGGAAACAATGGAAATTGTGAGATGCAGATGGTAGGCCTACACATCTTCTGTCATGATATTAATCTAGGGCATGAGTATTCTAGGAAAAACATTCTGTGGAGCCTCATGACCACAAAATAGCTTGTTTTAGATAGGAGTTGAAGAAAGGGAGTAGGTAGCGGGAAAGGACAGAAGAAAGGAGTATGCAGCCTTAAGAGAAGCTCCAAAAATTGTCAAGCAGTCATGGAGATTTGAAGGAAAGGCAAAAACATTCACAGCACACTGTAAGCCAGTTCACAGGAAAGTTCCAATCTGCCTAAGTGCTAAGAAAGCTAGGACAGAATCCTTGTGCCAAACATGCTTAACTGCAACACATAAGGCAATGTGGCATTGTGATGGGCTGTCATGAGACAACTTGCCCACATATAGCAGGATAGAAGGATGCTTAGCCAGATGCATAAATTTCATTTTCTTCATTATATAAGATGTCCTCTTATTTTTGGTTTGATTTTCATTTTTTAAAATTTAATTCCCTCACATTCACCACTCCTGCAACTGTTTCTTCCCTGATATTGACAAGTATGTAGAAAACACATTATGCATGCAAAGGAATACAGCTGACATTAAACTTTCAACAAGGAAAACTGTTCCACTTCAATACTCTAAACCTTATTATGTAGCAGAGCAGCTACTTCAGCTCCATGGGAGAAAACAGTGTAGTAGTTACTCGTCCTAGACAACAGGCTAACATAATTTGATCTGGCCCTTTTATTTGCTATTTAATCAAATATAGGAATATATGGCAATTTTACAGTAAATTAAGAACACTTCACTTGGAATGTGCAAACTAATGACACTATTTTCCACAATAATGTAGCAAATTTCTTAGGGTTTAAAAAGGTGGATTTTTTTTTTTTTTTTTTTTTTTTTTGAAGGCTACATTATGCCTTATGCAATTTCCATTCTTTCAGGGACCAAGATTAAGAGTTTTTATTTTCGAAGTGAAAAAAATCACACAAAATAAAGATAAAATAAAGATCTCATAAGGCAATGATTGTCAGGGAATATCTACAGACACTTGAGTGAGAGGGTGATAGGATTCACAAATCCTAGTTTGTGAATGAGGTGATGCCTTGAAGTAATTCACGTACCAGATAGCAGCCTCAGCTATGAAATTAGTAACTAAATTGGGAAGGACAGATGGAATTAGGAAATCTGTCAGGTGCCTGCGGAGGGTCTGGCAGTGGTCTAATAATTTGCTGACTTCTAAGGGAGATGCATGTGGGTCTTAGTGGGAGGAAGATTTCATCCTAGGATAAGTAATCTTTGATTTATCAATCAAAATATTATCTGGTCCTGCTGTACTTGCTTATTTAAAACAGACCTGGGAAAAGTTTTACTTCAAACCAAAAGCTGCTTCCCACATGCCACCCTCCTTGTCCAAAAAAGTCCACAGACAATACAATAGTCAGACTGGATATTGGAAAGGTAGTTCAGACATAAGGACAGCCAAGGAAAAATCATAGCTTGACAATGTGAGAAGCAAATGACAGAATAATTACTAGCCAGGGAAAGGTTTGACAGCAGTAGAAAGCAATCTGGAGGTAGATATAAGTCTAATGCTTCACTCCCTCTTGCTCATTTAAGACCATTCTATGGCTATATAAGTAGTAGTATATGTTGTAAACTATTTTTTTATAATTTTTGTGTTTTTCAAGTCAGGTTATGGGAAATGCACACACCCAGGAATTATGTACAGCAGATGTAAAATGAGTGCTTATTTTATACAAAGTGAGAAAAGCTGGTATTTCACTGAGTATCTCTAGTTAACAGATAATATCAATAGAATAGGATGTTATCACAGGATAATGGTCTCCTACTGCTTGATAAGTGCTGAGTCGAAAGGACAATGTTTATTTTCAAGGCAGGGGACATTGATCCTGTGACACCGTTCTATTTCAATGCCATTCTTGCTATTGCATTAGATTGATGCACTTATGACCATTTTGTTTAATGGGTATTTGTTTTGTAAAGTGACAGCTGCTTATTGTATGACTATTCAATATGCTACCTACAGTCTGATTGGCTTAAAAAAAAGAACTTGACGGATAAGCATAAAGGGTATAGATTTTTATTTTACAAAAGGGGACTCTGAACCTATGAATGAGGTGCTTAATTTTTTTATTCTTAATATCTTCTATAGAATAGATTGTTTACTTTGCAGGATTGCCTTTTGATATAATTCTCAGCAACACTAATTTTGTCTTGAAAAAAAATAAAGTAAGAATGAACATTGCTTTGCAAAACCCGATCCACTAAATGCACATTGCAGCTGAGAGCTTTTCCCAGGTGAAAACTGGTAATTTGTTCTTTAGAGAAAAAACAAATAACAAAAATGCTTTCAGTACTGGAATTACTATTTTACTGCTCTGGAGTAGACTATGTAACACATTAAAACCAGACAGCAGATGAATTCCCAAGAGTAAAACAACCTTTTACTGTAAAACACTTTCACTGCAAGCCATGGAGTAAAGTTCTAGTGTGTGCTCTCTCTCCTTTTTACATTCCTGAATATTTTAGTGTCATTACCAAAGTTCAACTTTTAATTTTTTGTACTTTGTTTCATCGTGTAAGAAAAGAGAAAAGGAGACTTTCTTTTCACTACACTGAATTTTAGTCCTTAGAAGATGTTTCATACAAACCAGGTTGTTTTGCATGGCTGAAAGACAAAGTCTAGTGAACAAACATCATTTAGCCTTCAGAAATAAACAAACCAACCTTATTTGAGTAGCAGCTAAGGAAAACCCTACTTAACTTTTCAAATTTGGCATTGCTTTCATGTGAGTATCAGTGAAAACACGAGAAGATAGAAGAGTATAAAAGAATCTGATCCATATTCTCATTGGGGAAAATGCTTTTTGTGCAAATGTAGTATCAGCTATGTCCAGCAGTAGTCCTATTGATTTTAATGGGTCAAAATACTTCATTACACTGAAAGGCACAAGGAATGTGACCTGGATGATCTAGTGGTAAAGCAGAAGACTTAATTATTTCTATTTTCTTGTCAGTGCAGTAATTTTACGCTGCACATTTATAATGTGGGAGGCGTAGTGCATGCATTTGTACATGTGTGGGAGTAAACTAAGGAAAAGTAATTAGTTGAAGCCTCCTCACATACAGTCAGGAAGCAGAACATTACTGTACATTTTATTAAATTACATCATTTAAAAAACCATTCTGCAAATTTTAAGATAACTCAGTTTAGAGGGGCATTGTAATAAGCGAATTTCCAACTACAGATGTAGTTTGGATATATCCCAATACAATTTTTAATGGCAGTCAAAAACCCTCAAACATATATGTGGATGCCCTGGGAGGGCACCCCTAGGTTCTGGCTTCTCCCATGGAATACCAAGGACCTATTCCAGTTTCACTTTCCCCTATTTGCCTTACATGGCCGAGTTCCAAGTTCTGTAACCCCATTGGTTAAAGCCCCATTGATCCCTGCCCCCCAGCCACTCCTTCCCTGTCCTCCCATTTGCCCTCATACCCCTGGCCCCTCCTGTGTGCCACCCCCAGGCCCTCGGATCATTGGCCCTGATGCTCTCCCTGCCCCTTGTCTCTCCAGCATAAAACCTAATACCCTGCCTTTGTTCTGAGTTCTTCACCTCTGTCCCTCCCAGTGTGTGGATAACACACCCCGCTGGGAATTCACAGGAGGGGAGCCCCTCCTGGCCTCCATAGCCGTATTTCCATCGGCTGTGGGTGCGAGAGTGGTGGGCTCCTCTGCCCCAGCCGTGGTGCCTCTCCGTCATCTGGGAGACGCTTACAGAAGGCCGTGGTGCCTGAACCGCAGCTGCAACACATATAAGAATGTGCTTGGTGATTTTTCTTCTAATCCAGATCAGATATTGGAAAAAGACTTTCTCACACTAGCATTTCTACCTGTTTTTTCCCTTGAAATCTATAAAATGATACAGAAAACACTTTGAAATCTACAAAAAGACTGAGTTAGGTGTAAGAGAGAGATGAGGACTGGCTTAGATAATGTTCATACATAAACCATAAGCCAAATTTTGTACTGATAAAAGTTATTTTTTATTTACAGCAGCTGTATGTTGGTATAATTTTTTTCCCTTAGATGATCCTTTTTCTCAGGTGTCCATTATCTTTCATAGCTGTAGGAATCCACCATTTCCTTTCAATAAAAAGACCTTTCAAGGACTGGACAATGGTTGTTAAGGGCTATTTTACAACACATCAGAAGGACTAAAATTCTGGTTGGTTTGCCTTGGTAAGGAAGATAATATGTGAGCACTTCAATGCGAATAACTAGTTTTAGAGAACTTCTGAAAAATCTTAAAAAAGGACATTATCTGGATTTAAATACCTGTGGGCAGCCAGGGGATTATTTTAACTTTCCAATATTGTCGTGTATGCAGTAAGAATCATGTTAAAATTATCTCAGGTGACAGGTGGGTGTGTCAAGGTCTGAAGAAACTACAACTATGGGATAAAAGTCCTAAAAATTGGACTTTTTAACTGGTAAGATAATATTTTCTAGCAAAATGAGAAATTATTCTTAGCCTGCTGATGATTCCAATATATATTGAAGTCCAAGAGAAAGTAACAGGGATATAAGAAAAGGCCTTGGTTTTGAGCGTTTAATCACTTACATTTCTTTATAGTGTCAGATCTCATCAGTTAGTGCCACAGGGAAGGTTTGTGTATGGAGACACAGCTTATCCAGGGTCATATTGCCATCTGCTAGGACTAAATGTAGGGCTCAGTGAGACAGAAGTGTTTCACTGCCTGGATCTGCTTTGAAGTTGCTACAGAGTTTCTGAAGAGAGTGGGAGATATTATTTTCTAAGCTTTATGCAGGAAATAATTTTTGCAGTATTTCTCTTGAAGGAAACTGGCCTTGTCTGTAGTTTGTAGAACAAAGAAATCAAATTACAGTAAGAAAATCTGTAACTGTCCAGTGTGGTTCCTGCTGGGACAGGCTGATGGCCCCAAGACCCAGATAATTCTTCATCTGTGAAATGGAGAACAAAGTTTACATATAGGGAAAAAACAGTGTCACCTGATCATGATGGTTAGGACCTGGAGCTCTTTCTGTCCATTTCACATCCTTGGAATGAAAGGGCCTGTTGGAAGCAAAGCCAAGTCACTAGTGCCTGTGACCATCCTGCTTCCAGCTGAGTTGCACTACTCTTGGAACAAATTCTGAAGTTGTAGGAAAATGGAAGAGAGAAACCAGAGCAAAATTATGTGAGCCTTATTCTCACTGTGGAATAGAAAGAGTGTGGTAAGGAAGACTTTTAGCAATAATAATGTGTGAGAGGTAGTTGAACCTGAGCAGAGCTGTGGAATCTTAGACAATGAAATACTCCATGAAGAACTGTCTGTCTAAGAAACAGTTTGCTTATCAGAGAGATGAATTAATTTACTACTGACAAAAAAGACAAATCAATCTAACAAGATACCTGTCAAAACTATCTCTCTGTTCACTTTCTTATCTAGAATATGTGCTATAACCCTATAGATAAAAAGAAAGACTTAAGAGAATAGTTGGAAATTAGCCTGATTTGTACCCACATGCTTTCATTTGCGTCCACTGCTATCAAGTGATTGACAGCATAACATAAATCAATTTTTTTAAACTTATTAATATGATATGAACTGCAAAAAGATTAAAGTCTCATTTACATAACCTGAGATGAAAAGAGGTGAAATATTGTAATTATCTTTTCAAGCTAAATTTGCACTGCCATTTAAAATTAACCTATGCAAATGACAGGTTAAACCCCAGGAAAGCTCTGGCTCTGTTTGAAAAAAGTACAATCAATTTCCAATCATGAGTATGTTTTTATGCTAGCCCTTCAATTAGTCACTTGAATCCATAAATATGTGGCAATATAATGAAAATTATTTTTTGGCCTTGTTTTGTTCTTGGCGTTTAGCTCCCCAAAAGATCCTAGGTTGTGAATTCTGCATCGTTACTTGCTTTAAGTAGCACTCTAAATATTACATGAATTATCTACAGAGTAATGTAATATGTTGCTTAGCCTAAGTCAGGATAGTTAAGCAGAATTATGTCCATGAGTAAGCTGAAGATCTGTATTTTTCATAGCTCACAGGTATATGGGATGATTTTGTTAAGATTTGCATGAGCAACAGTTTTTAAAAGGATCCTGGTCCTGTTGTGAATCCAAGAAGGAAGGAGATATATATATTTGGCTTTTTTTTCAGCAAAATTACAAGTTCAGGAATATATCAACCAGGGATCTCCATTACACCTTGATTTACATATAGTCTGAAAATATTTTCAAAAAAGAGAAGAGAGCTTACATTTCCATGTAATCCCTCCCTGGCATAGGAAGAGTTTGGATACAGATGCAGACACAAATAATTTTCCTTAGTAAACTGACATGTTTCGTCAGGTGGATCCAAGAAAATTGAGTATGTTACATGAGCTGTGAACTTGTCCTTAATCATGTGCCCTCTAAGCAGATAATTCACACTTGGCAGTTGGAGGTCTCCTTAATAACGGCCAGCCTCAATTATTTATTAAGGGCAGATAAAGAGATGGAAACTTTAGTGAATGCAGGCCAATCCCTACATCAGTGCAGCAGGGTTTCATTGGAAGGAGGACTGAATGGGTCTGGAAGTTTCTTTGTATGTGTGAAGTACTGGGCCTGAGACTTGTGGGACAACAAATGACTTTTGCTCCTTCTGCAGAGAAGATAATGCTACAAGGGTTCTTTTCTGTCTTATTGGTAGCATCCACAGAAATTGTCAGTCAGAGACAGTACTGTGAAGTGAAAACCCCCATCCTTCCCAGCTGGTAAGAGTTCTTTTTTCAACATTTGAGGTGGGTGTAATTTGGAAGTTGTGTAAACAGTCAATTTTGTTTCGGCAGCCAGTCTACAGGCAAAGGAGCAATGGAAGCCTGATTTATGATGGATTTGTGTACTATGTCTCCTACAACACCCTCCCATTCCACTGCAAGAACCACAAACCCAGCACTGAGATATCTCTGGATCTTTCCTGTGTTCCTGAAGACTATCCTCATACTGTTGCCAGTTTATGTCATTCTCAACCTACTTTCTGGTTTACTTACTGGGTGAGAAACTGTGTACATCCTGTGGCTAGTCTAGATAACCACAGATACAAATTGATCAGACAGTGAATATGTGCTGAGCAGGCCAGAAGTGGTTGTCAAATACTGAGTTCTGTCTGCCTTTTCTTCAGTGGGAGTACTAGTACAGTGTCTACCATTTTGTGAGACACCAATTTTCACAAAACTCACATAGCAACTTTGAATTCTTACTGAAAAAATGATAAAAATTAGTCAATGAAAGAGAGGAATGTCTGACAACCTGTGCATTTCTGTCAGATATAGCCTTGCCAAATCAGACTATAAAATTGAGGGGAGGTGAAAGGAAAGAGAAAGGGAGAGAATTATTCAAACAGTAATGAAAGGAATATTTCTTGCTGAAATGAAAGACTGAAACATTTAATTTAGCTTGACACAAAAGGTTCCATTCACCGTGAAATCAAATATTTTCTTCCAAGGCACTTGTGAGAAAATAAAGAAAATGAAAGACTAAAGTCAAAAGCTGACAGAGGAAAAAACCTTACCCTTGCAAAACAAGTTCTCGGAGCTATCTCGACAAAGCACTAGAGATCTGAATTGTACTACTTCTGTATTTGGAAGGGGGATGGTTTCCTATTTTTCACTTTTTTTTTGCACTGCTCAACTATGCCCACCTTTAAGGTATCTGAAATCCCACCTCCTCTAGTTCCACCTTTATAAGTGGACACTTTCAGAGTCCCAATAGGTGAATGGGAATGTGCATGTCTGAGAGAAAGACATAAGGTTTATAAACAAACTAAAACAGTGACTGCAAGTATGGAGAGAAAATGAGAGTACTTCTACACACCAGAAATATTGTGTTTGACACCCAGACTCTCCAGGAATTAATTTATTTGATTTTGTGTGAAATTTAAGGTATTCCTGTCCATCTGAGAATTTGTATCAGGTACTGAGTATTTATGGACAAGAATTTACCATTTAGGGCTACAAACAACATACTTCTTACTCTGATTATTTTTGACACTCTGTTATCAAAAGTTTCTTCGCACTTCTGATCTTAAAACTCAGAAACAATCACCTGAGGCATTATAGGACTGAGGTGTCATACTGATGTGTTGGTACTTTTATATAAAGCATCTCAGGCCAGAGGTTACTGAGTTGCTGGTGGCTAGGTTTGAAGAGATGGGAGGAATGTCCTTTGAATTTCTGCTTTAGCAGCCCTGAATGCTGAAATGCTCCACTCTGACTCCAGGTCTTGTGAGGATCAGGTGAAACTAGCTTTCCTTAAGAAGCTAGAGATAAAGATGAAAAGATTTAGTGGCTTGTATTCATTCGCCCATGGGAGGGGGCAAGGAAAGGGCAAGTGCAGGTGTTAGCCTGAAACTCCCAGTTGTCCACCATAGAGAATAAGGGAATAATTGCTTCTCCATACGATGGCAAGAAGGGAGGTCTCCTTAGAAGATTTTACTAAAGGGAGTTTTTGGCACATCAAATTTAAGAATATCCTGGTGAAAGTGGAGTTTGTTTGTAAAACTGTCAGTAAGAATTTTACTGTCATTTATTTAAGAACTCCTGTGTTGCGTGCCTGTTTTTACTGTTTTCCTCTAGAAGGACAAATGACTCGACCCCAAAAATGTGTATCTGAATACTTGTTTGCCTAGGAGGTGTTCTAATTTGGACCCAATCTGTTTTCCTCTGGCTTAATAATAAGATAATTTAAGTCATTACCTGAATATAAGTGAGCTGTGATGCTGTCAAAGTCTGAGTTCTGGATCTTCTTATAACTGATCCCTGATTGGTTTGATGAAATGATTTGATGATGCTTTTGTGTCTTGTCCTTTATCTATTTTTTTTTCCTTATTTAGTGATTGTTACATTGAAGAACTTTTGGTGATACTAGACTTTGTAAGACAACAAATCCAGAATTTTTTCTACCTCAGACAACCTGGAACTTAAGTGTAGGTTTTGAATCCTGAATTCTTTGTAGATTTGCATTCTTTGGGAAAGAAGCAAGTTTCCAGTTATACACATACAGACTTCTGTATCTAAAGAAATTAAAAGATCTGGAGAAAACTGAAATACTTATATCTGCCCTCATGAACTCTTACTAGCCCTTTGGTAAATGCTTTCCTTAGAGAATAGTGTCAGTACACTCCTTTAAGCCTTTAAAATGTATTTGTAAACAACAGAACATTGTGCAAATGATCAAAGTAAGGTGAAAAGATTCTTACCAAGGGATGATTCATTAAATGTAACATTAAAAAGTGTAAAAGTTTTCCCTACAGTGTGAAAGTTTGCTTGTCAGCATTCTGTGAGCTCTCTGTATAACCAAATTTTGTTTGTCAGAGTCAAGTAAAGGGCAGTAGTGAAACCACTGAAAACTATTGACTGATAGTAGTGGTTTAACCACAATTTTTCTTCATAATGATTTGAAACATAGTTTTTAATTTTATAAAAAAAAATGGGAATATTCTTTATGAATACTGTAGCACCAAAAGTATTTACACATAGCATATAATTTTTGTTCTGTAGTGACCTTTTTGCCTTGGATTAATTTCTAAAGGTCTGCAATTTATTCTGTCTGTAGTCTGAAAAATTTAAATTCTGAATGTATCACAAGAATGATCATAGACCATAAGCAGCAAAGGAGGAATACATTCTCTGGGTTATCACTTCAGCACTGTGTACACAATATGTCAGGGTCTGAAACTTTCAAATTAATTACTAGTCCTGGTGATGCTGAATGTGTTTTGTTGCCCTTCAAGCTTGCAATTAATATTCAGACAGTTGTGAAGGGAGGATAATTTGGTGATTTTCAGTTTATTCTTCCAGGGAATAAACAAGAGAAGAGAATACATATTTCTCTTTTACTGCAGCTCAGAATCCGTTGATTAAGTTGTGTCTGCAACTGTACACAATCAATGTCAGTTAGAGTACAACTTTATTAAAGTTTTCTTAAATTTACATAACTTTCAGAACCATTACATGTATAATTTATCATGATGATGCAGTATAGTTGTAGGGTATTTATAAGCTTTGTGCAGTGGGGCAGAATTTCAAACCTGGTCCTTCATTAATTTTTAATTCAATAACTTAGCTAAACTAGGTGAGCACTGATAGCAAGAACATCAAGATCTTTACCAGTCTTTAAATGAAAATGCTCTCTATGTTCAGTGCCTCTGCAATCCTGCGGGACAAAATTTAATGTGCTTACAAAAGTGTATTTACCTTCAGCATGTTCACTAAGTTTTTCTTCCAAATATTTTTTACCAGCCTATGGAATGATGTTATAGCCAAACAGCTGCAGATTTCAAGTATTTAATTGAAAAAAATAATTAAAAAAAATAATGAGGGTTTTGCTTGGTGTGAGAGACTGATCAAAAA
>WEKY01004156.1:0-23632 GCA_013390045.1 Picathartes gymnocephalus | reverse complement strand
ACATTTGCTTAATTTTTTCTAGCGCTGCTGCAGACTTGATGTCTGCCAACAGACCTCTCATTCTGTCGTGAGCCTCCAGCAAACACCTTCCTCTCAGACACCAGCTCCATTCCTCCTTTCCCTTACAGTCTCTCTGCTGTCAGGCATGTTCTTGGTGGGACTAGGTTCTCCCCTGGAATTTGACTGCATCCTCAGTGAAGATCTGCCCTTTGTCATCTTCTTTGTTTGTCCCAATTTCCTCACCAGTGTCCCTGCTTCTTTCTGACTTCCATTCTTCTGGTTCTTCTCCTCTGTTTCAACTTTGCCTCCTGTATGACCTCTACATGGCCGAGGGGCTTCTCGCTCGCCCCAAAATCAGTTATTCCTGATCACTGTCCTCACTACTGCAACTGTTTTTCTAATTTCTTACTCTGAAGATATGTAGATGCATGTACCACAAAGAATTGGGCAAAAATATTGCCCTGAAGAGCTATAAACACATATCTATGTATCATGAAGGAAAAGGCTTAGAAATTATCCTAAAGAGTGTCTGTTTTCAACAGCAGAAGACCTTCAAGTACAATTTATATGAAAACCATATGAATAATTGAAGTAGAAGCTGGTTTAAAGTACTAATATAGGACACTGGTTTTAATAGCAACACCTCTGTACTTCAAAGGGAGTCCTGGCAGGAATCAGGTTTTGTGAAGAGTGCTATGAACCAAAACCCAACAGCCTTCCTTCCCTCAATTAAATTATATTGAAAGTCAAAATTTTTACACCATTGCCTGATTAGTTCTGGAGTAAGCATGTGTATTTTCTTCAAGCTCAACTTAGTCCAGATGCTGTTCTGCAATTTTAGCCTTTACTCCACAAAGACTGTAATTTTACAGCCAGGCTCTTTATCTATGAAAAGCTGCATGTAATAAAGGTTATTAAAATTTTATGAGTGGTGGATCTTCAGAGCTAGTAAGCCTGGCCAGTGCTGTTCCACATCAGTGCTATCATGCTTTTGCAATATGAAGTGTAACAGGGAGTTTAAATCCTGGCTGCTATTTACTTACCTCACCTTACTCTTCCTGTGGTTCTACTGATTTGAATATTTAACTATATTGCGTTCTTTTGTGAGTATTTTTACAATTTTTTTTCTTGTCTTCAAGGATTTATTCTTGTCCCATCAAAAATATACATATCAAGAATTCTTTTCTCTTTCATCTGATTATTAATTTCAAGTTGTAATATATTAATAAAATTATGCAGACTGGAAATCATGTAAAAGCATATATGACAACACAAAAATAGCTGATGATTTCTATCTAGCTGTCTATATCAAGAAAATGTTTTCCATATTTATCATTACTTGTTACGCTGTAGACATGGAGACTGCAAAGGTAGCAGCTACATTTGCTCTTCATCTCATTAGGAAACCCCTTCAAAACATTTTGGCATATAATGACTTGTCAAGGTTATGGTATTTCACACAGAGCTCGAAAATTTCCTTAAATTACAATTCAGTGATATTACCTAATCCAGTATTTTTGCCTCTACAAATGGCCACTAACTAATTTTAGATATTGCATCTGATGAATTATAAAAACAGAACAACCAAGAGAGTAGATTCTTCATAACACCCAGTAGGTCTTCAGTTTATATGTAAACCCATGCTGATATATCTTTTCAAATATTTACTTTAAAAATATATTTAGCAGCTAGATTCAACAGGGAGTTCAGAAATAATAAACCACAGTGGTTATTTCTGATAATGGATGAGCTGGGGTTTCCCCTACCACTAGCCAGGAGAAACATCCTGTGTATAAAATACAAAATGATGGTGGTTCCAGAAGAGTGATAAATTAGACCAAGCTGTGGAGATGAGATACAGTTTAAGATAAGAAAATTTCAAAGGAGAGAGAGCTAACCACTGAGGAATACCAAAGAGAGGTTTATGACTCATAGCCAGTGGAAATCAGAAGATCAGGACCAGGACAGGGAGGCAGAGAAGAATTGCTGCATTCTTGCCAACATAGAAGAAAACAGAAGAATTTCATGTTAGATCATTAGGTCATAGACATGTAAACTGCAGCTGATATTGTAGGTGGCAGAAGAAAAGCTACTGCGAAGAAAGAGAAAAGGAAGACACGCACACACACAACTCTCAACTGTAGGAAACATAAGTAAATCCATAAAAAAGTTGCCATCTATCCAAAAAAGTCACACAGACTTGCCCAAAACAGTCCAGCCTGTTTTGAATTTAGCTGTGATAGAAGGTTTATGGTTCGGATTTCGATTACTTTTTGTTGTTGACCTTTTTTTTCCATAAATTTCAGGTTAAAAAAAAATCAATCAAGGTTCAAGAAACAATAGTCAGTTTGTCAGTGTTGGGTTAAAATAAAAATTTCAAAGAAAAATTTAGGTTAATTTCTTGTTCAAGGATATAATGTTTAAAACAAGTTTTCAGACCAGAATGGAGTTTGGTGTGATGCCTTCTCCCCCAAAATGGAATTGAGGGAACATCCTGTAAAGGACAAGACAGCAGATGGTATGCTATCTCCCTGAGGCAGAGACACAAGGTGTCACTCTCTAAGTACAGCTACTGGCAGGTCTGCAGTGAGGTATTTCAGTATTAGAACTGGTTTTCAGAACTGAAAGAAAAAAAAAAAAAAAAAAAAAAAAAAAAAAAAAAAAAAAAAAAAAAAGAAAAAAGAAAAAGTAGAAGAAGAAAGAAAAGGTCAGGCTTGCTTGAGTCCCAGCAGCAGGGGAACAAGCAATAAAAAAGTCAAAATGAGTTAACTGTCCCAGCTTCTTCAGTAAATTACAATTTTAGGGCTATGACCATTGCCAACTGTGATGTCAAGTGAGTTCATTTAAGGTTGGTTGGGTAGCTCTATGTTATTGTAGCCTCTAGGGTACCTGGAGATTCAACAGACTTGTGAAATCAGTAATGAGGATACACTGAAGGTGGTGGCCAAAGGCTGCTGTCCAACAACACCTTCATGGCCCATAGACTGCTTTAGAGAAACTCAGAAGTGACCTGAAGGTAGAACACAGACGGGGTTTTCCTGGTGTTTTCTTCTCTCAGTAGCACCTGAAGAACGAGACTGAAGTTGTTTTGCCTGCTTTGTTTTCGCAAGTTACTTGTTATAAGACTGATGTTCTCTCTTCTGCTAGAGCATTTGGTTAGCCTTTCACAAGGTAAAGGGGTTATATGATTTGCATGGAATCTATGCCAATGTAATGAAAGCTTTGAGGGGATAGCCCAGATAAACAAATCAGAAGGCATTTAGAAAAAAGAGAAAAAGATTAAAAGAGGAACTCAGTGCCAGAATAAGGTTTGCAATCAAAATTAATCTAGACATGAAAGCACATGAGGAGCAAAAAAACTCTAATTGCAGATAAAGCAATATAAGGGATGCGATTAATGAAGAAAAGTAATCAGAATTGCTTGTTAAAAGGCATACATTTCTGTTGAAAACTACTACTGAGATGTCGTGGAAACTTTGATATGATCAGCTATTGGACAGATTCAATTTCGGGTCAATTAAGTGGGCTGAAGGGCAAGAATTTGACAGGCTCAGAAATTACCAGTCTCGTATCTGGGTGATAGCATCTTGGATTGCGTAATATCACCTATTCTAAGACTTCAAGCAGGAATTGGTATAAATTCTGATCATAAAAAAACCCAGAGTAGATAAGAGAATATTGCAGCATCTTATATGTCTACTACTAGCTGAGAGAAATGAGGGAATACTGCATGAGAGATTTTGTTCTGAGTGACATTACCAATACTAAAATGTATTTTCATGTTTATGTCTAAAGTCAGATATGCTCACTCAACACAAAGGGATTCTCTGTTGGCCCTCATCTTGATAGATAAGTAGGGTTTAGATGACAGGGCCAGAAAACAGGAATAACATGTGATATGCTGGCACCACAGAAAGACCCTCGCTGTGATCTTTGTGGCTATGCAGATGTGATCAGATAGCACAGAAGAAATCATGACTTTTTAAATTTGCTTTTTGCAAACAGAATAAGGAATAAAAATTTTCTTGATTATGAGGTGTTCTTGAAATTGAAAAAAATAATTGGGGAAATTAATCATATGTAAAAGCAATTTGAAAAAAACTATGTGAACATGACTGGAAACTTAAGCACATCAAAAACTCATCCCTCTACTCAGATGAAAACAACAATGAATGGAAAACAAAGTTGGTTAAGAGACAAGGTGAAAAAAACATGAAAATAAAATAATATAAATAAAGCCCCTTATTTATGTGTCTAGGTGTGTGTACATTTAAGTCTACTTCTATATTTACATTAGAAATATCTGTCTTCTGGTATGTATATTATAGACATATTCACAAGATAAGACCTTTCTGATATTTTGAATTATATGAATCAGAAACAAGGAATTGAGAAACATTGAGAAGGCAAAAGGAGAAGTAACCTGTTGCAGGAACATATGAATTGATTATAAGATCATAAAGCAGAGCCTGAACAAACAAAATTCTAAGAATTAACAGGTAAGATAGAATTGCCAATAATCACAGATACAAGGCAGAATATAGAAGTATGTTTATCGGCAGTAAGGAAAGACAGCAAATAGTACCCAGTTTTTTAACAAGATTCTGGGAAATTATTTGATGAGCAAGGTTAAAAGATGGACAGTCACAGCTTATGAATACATGCTTGAGAAAGAGATTTCTGAGAAGTTAAAGCTCTTTTGCAGAGGGGGAAGAATACTTAAATAGGTCAAATAAAATTGTCCTTTAAAATCATGAGTTTGTGTCAATATAAGTGAAGTCTCACCACAATTTTGTTGTTGTTCCTTATCTGTGATTTTTTAACTAGCCAGTCAGCACTTTGTCAGTTCTGCTTGCAGCACACCTTCATGTCCTCACTCGACAAACTGGTAGACCAAAATCTCGAATACTTAGCATAGGCACAAGCCTTCTGGCTGATCTTTCTACCCAGAAGGACAACAGGGATTTCAAAGTTAGTTTCTGTGTCTAATTAAGGTGAACTGCTGTAATATTACAGGCACAATGCCTTAGCAAATCTGATTTTCTATCTTAACAGCTAAACAGTGTTGTTGAAGGCTGTGGCTAAACCCACCTGTTGTGTCAATGAATGTGCATTTCTGTTGCCAAAGCCTACCCGGTCGAACACTACACAAAAGCACCAGGGGAAAACAGGTGGTGTGAGTCCTGGCTGCCTTTGTGTTTTCAATGTTGTACTCTTTTTTTCCCCCCTTTAAATAAACCATGCCACAAAAGCAAAAGAATAACATCACAGCAAGAGGAGACTGGAAGCACGCAGGATTTGCCTTCCTTGTTGTGCCAGACATCATCCCGGGGCTATGTAAGAGATGTGCTTTGCTATAGCCACAGAGTTTTCCAGAGTAACGGTACAACCAGTAAAAGGACAGAGCCCAGTACTCAGCTAAATGTGTAGAGTTGTGGGGACTCTCATCATTGTGTTTCAGCAGTTCATAATAAATCTTTGTGGACCTAATGCAATTGGGAACCTCCTTTTTTAAGGAACATTGTTGTTTCTTTATCCTGACCCTTGCCTACAAACAATGCCAGGTTAACTTAAAATTTGGTTCACTGGTTGTCCTCCTCCTTCCCCATTTGTAGCACAGAAACAGGAAATTTAAAACATTAATTTTTTATTCTGTGTTATTTTTCATGGCTTATGATACTTTTACTGATCTTTCCTTTTCCAGGAATTCCCTGGCTATTCATCTCCACTCACATACTGTTAATAATTTTCTTCTACTACTATCCTATTTGAATGAGGATCATCAGCATACCAGCTGAATGTATTTATTCATATAATAACACCAGTGTTATTGTAAAGTCTATTTTTCAGAATTCCCAGCAATCCACGTGCCTTTTGAATCACCACTGTGAAGTATGCAGAGGTTTTTCATAGATGGTCAAGGTTTACCACTAATTGAGAACCTAGCAAGTATATGAATAATTCCACGTGCTTATTAAAAACTGAAATACTTCTGTTTTCTAAGGCATTTTCTTTATTTGCCATTATGGGCCTTCGTTTTTTCCCAAATTCTCTGAAAATCTTATCACCTCCATAGTCTGGAGGTGACCACCTCCAGACATTACAAACCACGCAATGTTGTTACCTGTGACTGTTTTCATCTCAAGGTTCTCCCTGTTTCCACATCACAAATAATCACAATAAACAGTGATATAGTCCTAAATGTTGCCCCTCCTAGATGCAGAGTGTTATCAGAGCACAAGTCTGTAAGACTGTCAGGTTCTTGTCTATCACACTCACTAAATTTAATGGTAAACTCAGCATCGAACATTTCCATTAGAATTCACTCATCCATCTCACACACCTTAAAATAATCAAGAAGTATCTTTAGGTCTAACCATGGGAAGAAACCAGCACATCTTGCAACAAAGTTGAAAATTTGGTACAGAAGAAGAGGGTGCCTGAGGCACAGATGATTGATTAAAGAGGATGCAAAGCTTCTGTTCAGAAGATGGGAATATTATCTGAGTTCCTTCTGCTGGAATGCAGTGAAGAGATATTGAAAAGAAATGTACAAAGGTGTTTTTGCTTCTCCTTGTTCTCTTTAGAGCAGAATTGCAGTTGGCTGCAGATAGATGCAGTGTTTCATTTAAGTAAATAAAGTCACTTTTTATGGACGTATTTTATTTTCTTTTCTGATCCTTCTTTACGAGAATCACAGAACAACAGAAGTTGGAATTGACTTTTGAAGGTTACATTGCCTGACTCCTTGCTCAAATCATATTCAACTTAGCATTTGGAGCAGGCTGCCTGTGGTCATATGCTTTCAGGTTCAGAATACCTATACAAGCTCTTCCAGTGTTTCACTATCTTCAATTTGATCCCTACTCAGCTTTTTTTGTCCTACAATTCACTATTTTAGCAGGGAAGAGGATACATTTTGTCCTCTTGCTCAGTTGCTACTTTCAAGGACAAAAGAAAATGTAAAATATTCCGTTCTTTAATAGCAAGTACTTCATGTTTCTGTAAACTATTCTCTCAAAACCCTGCCTCTACCACAAATAACCTCTGTTTCTCAGCTGCAGAGAAAGAACTAGATCCAGACGGGATCCAGCTGTGCCACCTAGAAACAACAAAGCAGAGACTGCTCACCTCACCACACCTTTAACCATTTGAAATCAGAAGGGTGTGATGTAAAAGGAAGTACGGAAACACTCCTGAGTTTTTAGATAAAGTCTGCTGCTCCCACAAAATACCTCTTCTTCTGTATCCTCTCCTGTTGCCTCTGGCCTAAAGATAATTGCTATCATAGTCACGGCCTTCTTAAATGATAGTTTTTCAGCCGTCACAAAAACATCATAGTGTCAAGTCTAGCTCTTGACATGCCTGCTCTGGACAGTGATAAAGACATATAGTTTTAGAAAACACATTATTTCCTCAAAAGTCACCTACCTTGTCCTTCTCAGGAGCTGTCCCTTTCAGGAGTATTCAGAAGAAAGGGAGAAGTCCTCCTCTGAAAAAACTCAGTTTTTCCTCCTTATTCAGCTATTTGGCACCCCAAGAAGATGCATAAATAACTCTGATGCTTCACTTATCCACTTTAAGGCAAATGTGGCTTATCTGCAGCTCCTTCCTCCTTCCACTGCCTTTTTTGTTTTTTTTCATTTAAGATCAGAGGTATACTAAAATCTACAGGCTTCCTGTTGGGGCCTACACAAAACCTACCCTTTCCACCCTCTGCAAGCATCAGGCAGAAAAATGCTGTACATGTGTTAGAAGGCTTGGGATGTGCCAGATTTATTGGATAGGTTAGTGAAAATAACAACAACTCCTGTCAAATATCCAACCATGGATGATGCACTCAAGCAGCTTCAAGGGTCACTCAGTATTTGGGCACTGATCAGACACTCAGGCACTGCTGAGGTTCAGAGCAACCTATAGCCTATTCAAGAGAGCAGAAATGGATAGAGGGACCAACTATGGATCTGAGACAAGTTACCATCTTTGTGTAGGAAAACTTGTTTCCTTAGGTGGGACTCCTAGATGAACCAAGTAGGAAAAAAGCACAGCATTATGGTCTTTTTTGCCATTTTCATTCTTTGTTTGTGGGTTTTTTTGATTATTTGTTTTTTATTTTTATTTTTTGAGCATTTTTACACTAATAATTAGAGAACACTTTGGGTTTTTTTTCCTAACGAAAATAGTAAGTTTGAACTCATGTGCTACCATATGTCAAAAATACATATAACTCATCTTCTGTCACAGATCACTGTATCATTGCCATCAATACCCTCTCATACCTGGATGTGATCAAAGCACTGATGAAAAGCGGCCAACTGAAATGGAACACAGGTTACAACTGGCAAACAGAGGTTAAGGGCAGGGCAATGGTTATTCTTGCTTTTGTCACCTGTCAGCTGGACTGAGGCTCTGTGATGTATCTGAGTCTGAAGTCCACAACCCTAGAAAATTCCAGGTAACACGGAGTAAAATAGCTACCTTTGCAAGTCAGGATGCTGTTTGTGTAGCAAACCTCTCCCCGAGCTGCATACAAGCTTTTCATAGCATTTAAAAGACAACGAAACACATTGGTATAATAAAAACACTAGTAAAGTTGTGCCCAAGATATATTAATAAATCTCACTCTGTACATGTGAGTGGAAGAGAGTCCTCCACCACTCTGTGCATTTGGTGCAAACGATCTCTGTGAGCAGGGTGGATCCTGCCCATGCATGCCCCACTGGGATTACTGCACTGAAAGAGAGCTCCTTACCTACTGCTGCCAGAGATCCACCTCTGACCACTCCGGTCTCACAGCAGCACATGGATTTAAAGAACTGCAAATGAAAATGCCTTCAAAAAACAAAACGTTCTGCCTCTGCCTCTTCCCCTGGGGGAAGGATTATAGTACAAACAAGACATGAAAATTGTTTGTCATGGTATATAAGTACTCAGGTGCTCTCAATACAGCATCAGAAAGAACCCATACGGATTAAAAGATAAAACAGCCCTCACTGCTTCCTGCCTGTTTCTATCATGTTGCTGCCTATCTCCTCTTTTCCCCCTTGCCACATCTTCATCTCCCATGGCAAAGTGAAATCCTGCTCACCAGCAAGCACAAGCACTATCACTCGGCTCTCACCCTCCTTCTTCAGCCCTCTGCTGTGTTGACAGAGGAGTCCTTTGTAGGCGAGTTGGGAGCAGTGACATGCAATGGTGCTACCCTGCCACAGCATTGCTTAAAGTGCTTTGTTCGGATGGCTCAAAAAGTGAAACACTTGTTTTGGGTTAAGTATGAAATATTCAGGTAAGGCTCAGCTAACTCTCATATTCCTTTATCTGCACGCCTTCAACCATCACTCTCATTGCACAAAACACCCACAGGTCTGCATTTCTAAGCATAATGCTCCACATGGCTGCAGGGAAGATTTTTCAGGGGGAAGAGGTTGTTTCCCATCTAACTACTGCTTTATACCTCATGCCACCCAAAGTAAATGGAAGTGATTGCAGCCAATTCAGGAATGCTACTGCTGCCATCTCCTGAGAAAAGCTAGGTTGAGCATGCTTAATGGAGTTACAGAAGCTGCCGTGGCTGCCAGAATGTCTGCCTAACCATGTCCTAATGAAATGGAGTCCTCTGGCTGGACTAGACTAGTCTGTAAATGCGTTATATCTAAGATTACAGTTATCAAACTAGAAATATGGGATCCAAACCTACATGTCTAGCAGTTGCCTGGAAATCTCATTTGCAGACCTAACATTAGATCACAGTATATGATGTGATTAATCGTCTCTGCTTCCCAAAGGCACACAGGAAATCCCTGCTCTACTGAGCCATGGAGGCCTCCAAGTCCAGCTAACTGGGAGACCTGAAATTTTGAATTCAGAGACATAAATACTGCTGGGACTCTAAGCTGAAATGCTTACCTTCTCTTGTTTAACCCTGAGCATAGAACTTTTGAGGAACCCTGTCACAGACTACCATAAATTTAAAAACTGTCACGGGATTATATGAAGTCTTCTCAGGCAGTCCTGAGCCACCACCGCAAATAGAATCCACTCTACTTCACCAACTAAGTAACATCAACAGCTCTGTGAAATTCCCATTTATAAAACCCCTAAAGCCAATTATTATTTTTACCCTTCTCTTTCTCCATATGTGCAAGACACAGCTCTTGGCTGCCCGGGAGCAAGGCTATGCCGAAAGGGACGTCCTCAAGAGGTCCACAAAAAGGCAGCAGCTCGCTAGTCCACAGCAGCAAATACAGAGCGAGATTGTAATCCAGAGGCGTCGGCAAGGACAACGAGGCAAAGGAGGCCCAATGGCTCCGAGCTCCAACAGAGCTTTATTTCGGCCAAAGGGCTGACGCCAAAGAGGGCTCCCACACCCTCCGCAGGCGTTCTAGAAGGGGGGCTGATCTCAGGGGAGAGTACAATCATCGAACCAGTCAGAAGATAACCAGGGTGGGATCTCAGGGAGTGGCAACTGTTAAGCCAATAGGGTAACCACGGGGGAGGAACACAGTTGAATTCTCCCAACAGGGAGACAGGAAGAGGAGAATTCTCCAGAGGGTAGGCAGGGGAAGGGAATAACTGACACCTCAGGGGGGGATACAGTTTCAGGTAAGAGGTGGAGGAGCGGGGATGATGGACATGGGTGCAACCAAGTAACTGGGGGAAACAGGAATGAACCAGCTAATACATAAAACACTAACAACAAACCATAAAATCCACCACAACATGTGGACATGTGATTGCCTACGTTCTCACAGACAACAAAACGTTTCATACTTTCCAGGAGCAACTATATGGGTCCAAAAGGCATTCCCAGAATCTTCTTTTTCAGATATTGAAAGCAGTATCTTACACTATACAATCCAAGAAATGTTCTAAAGCTACATATTATATACAATATCCTCTGAAATAAGGGGTGATAGACAGTAGGAATGCCAATTTATTCCAGAGCTTTCTTCATTAGCTGCATCTTGAGATACAGTCCTCACATGAAGCTATGCTATGTTGTCATCTGCACCCTGCTGCTGTTAATGAGATTTCTTTCCTATTCACTCCTTAACAATAATGCTCATCCTGACCTTTTTAAAGTACTTCAACGCGATGCTTCAAAATCACTAAGAAAGTATTAAATAATATCACCTGATCATTATAACTCCTGTGAAAACCATGGAAAAATATTTTCTGTGTTTGCCCAGAGCTAATGACTACTTAACAAATATCACTATAGTGATAGTAATTACCAATGAGACTTTGCTTCACTTTCAGGATGAGATGTTTCTGTTTGTAATTTCTGAAATTGAAAAATTCTACCATTTTTTTACAGTAAAAATTCACCTTTCTTGATCACAGAAGTGGCAGTGCTGATAAAGGAAGAGAATAAAACTCCTTTGAAAATACCCAGTCTGACAACTGAAGAATAGCTTTGGAGCCTCTGCTCCTACTGTCCTGTATCCTAGATAACAGTGGGTCTCCCATCTTACATCCCACAGTCTTCCTCTGGGCTACAAAATATGAGCTATCTAGTTTCGGCGGAGTACTAAAAGCAGTAAAAGGTTGCTTTTTAACTTAGTAGTCCTCAGTCAGCAAAGATGCGGGTATAGAGAAATGGACAGGAGTGCTGAGGGGCCATGACCTTGCAAGTCATTCAGCTTTTTCACTGCCAACTTATTACCATGGGCAAGGTATGGGGCTTCCCAGAGGCTGCTGACCTCTCCTGCTGCTGCGTGGGTCTTGCTCCGGCACTGGCAGAGGAGTCAGCACTCAGGCAGAGTCCGGGAGGGGACGCTGCTGGCTGGGTTGCGATTGCCACGCTCTGCTCAGCTGTGACAGCATATGCTCAGCATTCAGAGCCAGGAAAGGACATGGTGCTGTCCTTGCACACTCTGAGCAGCCAGCAGCCTTCTCGGGAGGGAGGAGATGGACAAGTGAAATGTGTCAGGCAGAGAAGGGGAGCCAAAGTGAGCGTCAACGGGAACAGCAGCGAGAAGAGGAACATGTACGAGAAAGGCAAAAGAAGAAGAAGGGATGTGCTAAATGGCAAAAGGGCAGAGAGGGGAGCGAACAAAATGCTGAGGGAGGGAAAGGACCTGTGACAGTGACAGGAGATATTTTCTTATCTATAAAAGGATCCAAGCACAAAAAAAAAAAAAAGGCTAAAACCTCAATGCTTGGAGTTCTCTGAGAAAATGCCTTCCTTTCTTTGGAAATGGCCGTCCTCAGAGCAAGTTGCAAAGTTTGCCTCAACAAAGCTACCATTGCCACTGCAGTCTAAATAGACTGTTAAGGACCCTGTGTTAACAAAAAGCTGGATCCATATAGAAATTACTTTTACACTAATGTCCTATATGTGTGTCTGTGTGTATTTGAAATAATTTCAGTAAAAGCTTATCTAAAAAATACCACTGGGAAGAAATTTTCCCTGCTTTCATTCTAGAAGGAACAGGTGTTTTGCTTATATTGCCTGGAACTGATCAGCACAATGTCTGCTTTGTCCCGTCCTCCTCCCACACATCTTAGCAGTTTTTACCCCATCATCAACTTTAGGACATGTTCCTCCATGGAAGTTGAGGGTAGTGTTGGTATTTCTTCAGCATCTGAGGGATACCAGGATACCCTACCCACTCAGGCTGCAAGAGCTTCCAGGGAACTGAGAACTTGAATTCCTGCAACAGGCATCTTTGTAGCAAGAAGCTTCATTCTCTGGGACCAGAACCAAACTTCACCAGAGCTTCAGATCCCTGCAATTCTGGTTCTGAAGCATCTGCCTGGGGAGCTGGCAGGAAACAAGGAAAAAGTATTCTCTGCTTGTGGTACATCCAGGGTTTATTTACTCTGACATTCTTTGGGGCATCATTTTGGCTTCAAAGAACAGCCTTGTTAGTTGGAAACTTCCTGACCACCTGTGGTTCAGTGTTTAGCAGGGCTGCTAACAAAACTGAGGGGAGAGAATTCATAGACACAAATAGGCAAATGAACCAGACCTCTTTTTTTTCTCTTTATCCTGATCCCTCAGAGGAAGGACAAGAACAGGACTCAGCATTATTGAGCAAATATGGAGGTTTATGTGGATATAGGTGAAATTTCTGTGCATCATAGTATATCCCCAAGGATTAGGCAGAGAATTTCAATATAACAGCCTTGAAAGCCAGGATATTTGTTCTAAAGTTCACACTGAATTAATTTCAGTGTTATATTTTACATTTTGATTACTGCTTAGTTCAGACCCCTCCCCCCCACATCTTTGACACCTGGTAAGAAAGTATAATGATTAATTTAAAAAGTTACCTGACTTATCAAGGAATGGTAACAGCTGAATGATAGTGATACAGCTTGGCTGTCTTTAGGTGGAGTAACCTCTCTATTGTCCTGTAGCTAAAAAATAGGCAGTTAGGCTTTATTGCCAGCAGCTGCTCCACTCTAGAAAAAGAGGGGGCCTCTCTCCATTCTGACTAGCAACATGGTCTGAAGATTTTATTCAACACTACAATTGGCAAAATGGCAAACCACTGAATGCTGTGCCTAAGCATGCAATTACATTATAATTCTTGAGTGTAATACTCTGCACAGTTGCAACAATGTTCAGCTGAATCTTGCAGCAGTTAGTTGCCCATCTTACTCTCTGAAGATCATGGTTTATGGAGGAATAAATTGTAGGCACTGAAGTTGAAATTAGGAAAGCACTTCGCATGCTTAACCCTATATTCAGGACAGAAATTAAAGAACATGACTTACTTAGAATACATAGCAAGACTAAACACTTTATTTAACCCCAGAGACCCTTAAACTAGAGATGAAATTTACTGTGTGTGGATGTATTTTGTTAAACAGACTAGTACATTGATACAAGGTAATAACCAGCTCTCAAACCAGCAGTATAATTTTATACTTGGAAACATAATTTGTTTTTACAAGAAAACTATTTAGAAAGTATTTGAGACACACTGACTCTACAAAAGCAGCAATACAAAGACATTAAGTAGTAATGAGATTAATCACAGTAATTACTAATGAGACAAGGTTTTCTTATATAGCTTTTAGGTTATTCCTCTAGATGAAAAATGCACTTGCATTGTAACGTTAGTTCAGTCAAGATGCAAATTCTGCCTCCAGGGTGACTTTTCACAGGCCCAGTCAAGAGTCAGTACCATTAGTCCAAAACAGTGCCACTAGCTTGACCCGAAAAGTAGGGACAGAGTATGCTAAAGATCGTGGCAGTTACATGAAGAGAATGGTAATGATGAAGCTAAATTACTCATTCTGCCACCAAATTATGTCTGGTAGCTCAGGAACTGCTGTACAGAAGCCATATCTCTTTCTTGCATGTGGCCTACATGAGTGGAACATCTTACCTGCACTGAAGAGTCTGTTTGCAGACTGTGTATGTCTTTTCACAGCACTTGCAGAGTGCAGCAGGACATATTTAAGGTGTATTGAATTATCAGTCCTAAAATACAGTTCACGAATTTAAATTACTTTTCAGTTCACTAAGTCCTTGGGCTTTGGTTATACAGATAACAGATATTTTGTCTGCTTCTTTGTTCTGTCAGAGCCATCTGCATATGGCGTGAAAAAATTATTAGTGCTGGTTATGTGTCACCATGTAAATGCTTTATTTTGTTACCAGGTGTCTTTTCTTCCAGGTTTGGCATTTGCCAAGATGCATTCAAGTTTCCTAAATTGTATAATCTAATTTAACAAAAACTGCTGGAAAAACAAGTAAATGCACAACAAAGGCAAAACATTATTTCATTTATGGAATTTGCTATTAAAGGCATGATTATTCAGTATGCTCTCTCATTGCTATTTATCAGCATTTGTTTAAGGTTGCAATTGAACAAAGAACTGTAAATGCAGTTTAGTGTAGAAAGGCAAGGTCACATGGCCTTGGCTTTAGTTAATTTATCTTTCATGACAGATTCTATTTTCTGCTGCTAGTATTATTACCAGCATTATATTTGTCCCATGACAGTGCATCTGGAGCTCTTGCATTGCCAAACTTAGTGGTAGCATTTAATTTGTGTGACATTATTCAGTTATCAAGAAAAAGCACATGCTGAGAAACACTGTGGTTAGTTAATGATAGCATAAAAAATGAGTTCTTGTAAGCAAGAGCAATGTCTCAAGTACTTTGCTAAAAGCACTTCTTTCTGAGGCTGCTCTATCCCATTCCTTTATGGGAACATGGGCATTCGCAAAGCAGGTCTTCAGATGAAGGTTAACAGGTAGATATGCTGAGACATGAGATACAGAATGAGTTCAACAATTAAATTTCATACCTTTTCCCTTAAGTTATGGCAGCTGGAAAATGTGCAAAGACTGCAGCACTGAATTATAGAAAAGGCACAGTGAGATCACCCTAGTCTAGTCCTTTTTCTGTGAAAGATCATCTCTACATTTGTAATTTTCAACAGAAACTGATCTAATCCATCCTTGGAGACCTACAGTGATGGAGAAGCCATGTAACTCATCATGTATTTCCTGTAATATTATATTCACGTGGCTTTGTATGCTTCTATCTGTTTTAACAGAAATACAGATATACCCAGGGCATGAGTAGCTGTAAACAATGTAGCTGTAAACAGGAATCTTCATGGAAGGTCCTACCAGGATTCAACAGGTGTCTGCTCTTGACAGAACATAACTTACCTCTATGTACAAACTGAAAGACAAAGTAAAATGACAGTGCAGGTTTTGGAAATTATGGAAGCTGGTGAAGCTGTAAATTAGATAGATGACAATTGTAGAGAATTAATCATTTAGTAGGGCAGGCTGATTTGAATATCCTGTTTTAATACAGACAAATTTGCACTCATATATCTAAGGAAGAAAGAGCATAGTTTACATAGACAGGATTGGACTAAGTATTTCAAAATGACAGAACATGAAAAGAAGTCAGGGTCTTGGTAGATAATTAACTGAACATGAGTTTGCAGTGGGATGATGCAATTAGAGAGTGAATGTCAGCCCTGAAGCCTAAGCAGGGAAAATATGAAGTGGGAGTAGGAAGGTGATATTAGCTCTGTTTATAGCAAATGTAAAACCATGGTAGGAATGCTGTGTGCAACTCCCATACCCGCATTTCAGAATGGACTATCCGACACATCACATAGTCAGAAAGTCCTGCAATAAACATGTTGAGGTCTGAAAGGCATGACTTATTGTGAAAAGCTAGGAATGAGCAAGATGCCTGTCTTATCAAAAAGACAAGAAAAGAAGACTACTGTAAAAGATATTTTTGATAGCGACTGGCTTCTTAGTGCAAGAAGAAAGGGCACTTTCTTAATAACAAAGGACAGTATGGGATATTACTCACTTGCAAAAGTGATACATAAGATCTAACAGCAAATAAAGCCCGTAAAAAACCCAAACCACCCAGCGAATAATTATCCACATTGTTAACAAGGTGATGGATCTTCTACTCTGTACTGATATGTCTAAAGGTCTTTCCTGGGATATTGCACTTCCAGGAGAAATTACAGACCTGCTGCTGAGACTTACAGCTGAGGTGCTGCAACTTGCAGGAGCATAATGATCTCTTCCAACCTCAAAGTCTATGATTAGTTGACTAAGAAAATTCTACTTTCTTTCCTTGAATTCCATCAAATAATATTGATGTATACCTGCTGAGGAAGTAGCTCTAAGTTCTTTGAGTTTCAAAATAAAGCATTATACTTCCATGGTTTTGGACAGATTTTTTGTCACTAAAATCAATAGACTTGTATTTTAAAATAATCCTGAGAATGGGGAGATGGTGAAGTAGTTTCTGAATGGCACAACATGTTCCCACCAAGGAAACAGCCATTCAAAAATCCTGCTGAATCACTGGAACTGGAAACAGTACTTAATTTTGTTTCTACAGAGATTAGTTCTGCTGAATACAGAAAAACCACATCCTTCAGTATGTAATTTTGTTTTTACGTTCACATATTTGAAATAATATCTGTTAAATAGTCCTGACTGCAAAAACACCAGACTGTGTTTTCAATAAATAATTCCACTTTAATGGCAAAGTAATAATTTAGACAGATACAGTGTGCACACCTGCAAAAAAAATATACGCAAGCTGGTTTACAAGCTAGAGGAACAATAAACCAATAGAAAATACATCATCCAGTTAAGTCCGATGACACCAAATACCAATTATTAGGGTTTTACAAAGACTACAAAAATTTTCAGATGATTTATTTCACTGTTTCTGTCTATTTACAAGATATGTTACATCAAAAATGTACAAAATATAAAATGTGTACAGACAAATGTTTCACAAACAATTTCTGAGTTGTAAACTAGGTGGACTCACTGAGATGTATTGCAGGAAGTTCTGTATATGTAATATTGTGTGTTTGTGAGCTAATATGGCAGGAAAAGATTTGCAGGTTTGCTCAGAGCACAGGTACAAGAAAGAGCAGCTTTGCTTTAGTTCTTTGAGTCAGCCAAGGTGTATGAGCTGACCTTTTGCATCAGAAATGGATCCAGACTGGGGGGCACGATGTTGGTCTGACTGAATCCTACGTGCATAAATTCAGAGTTTTATTAGGGCAGTAGCACCGTGTAGGGACCTCTAGATTCAGCAATGCAGCTCAGTGCCATTTGGAAACTGCATTGATTTCTTTAAGTTACAGCAGGTGGCCACAGGGCGGCCACGAGGAGTGAATAGCACCAGATACACATCGCGAAGGTAGCATCCATGGAGGTGTACAGTACGTGACTACACAATGCCAGAGCCCTTAGGTACCTTCTTGTTCACGTGCACCTATTTTAACNTTAACCTCACGGCTCGTGTGGTAAAAGAGTGTTTACTCTGAGCAGTCTGGTTGTAGCCTGCAGTGACATATGAACTTAAAACATTTTCAGACTTTTCCCCCCAAAATGTATTGGTTTCATACAGATATTGAAACGTGCTGACTTTAGCATTGATAGCTCCTGCATAGTCGTAACAACTGTAAGTACAGGACAAACACACCAGGTAATAACAGATTTTAGGTTTTGCATTCTGTATTTGTTTGCAACATACAGGAAATCTCAGCAAGTGAAACATCTCTTAACACCAACAGAATAAAATACATTTTTTTTTTGTTTGTTTGTTTTTGATTTGATTTGTGCAAGGCTTTTTTTTTTTGCTTTTTTTTTTGCTTTTTCTCTGTATTTACAATACCCACCCAGTAGACTGTGCAAAACCAACCCACTTTTACAGTATAAACTCTTCCTCTTCCACAGTGGACATCACTGCTTCAGTGTTCTTTTATGCTGAATTCTTCATGTACAACTATAGCAATCAAAACAACATGCTGAAACTAGAAAAAGGAAAAAAAAAAAACCCATATATTTGTGCTCATGCTGCATCAAGTGCATCCAGCTCTGCTGGATAAGTATTCAAAACATCTATCCTCCCAAAAATTCTGTTCTGTGGGACCAAATGGATTTGAGCCGATTTTGTCAGCATTTATGTGGCAGTGAAAGTGGGTTTGAGTTCCTTGTGTACTTCTGAGGGTAGGCAGAGAAATCTATTCACAAGATAAAAATATTATATAGCAACTGTTCTTTCTCGTATCCATTACTTTAAAAAATCATGATATACAGATATGAGGCTACTATGTTAACTGATGCTTTCTCATTAGTAAATGAAGAAAAAAACAGTGTAAATTACCAATGGTTTAGGAATTAAACCAACTGTAAAACTGTTCTAGAAATCTGTTTTAAGGCAGTGAGACAGCACCATAAGAAATGTTCCTTCTTCCACTGTAAAGGCTCAAACAAATGAAGCCCTAAAAAGCCTTTAATCAGTGTTGGTTAACAACTGGTAGAAAACTGTTGTTAAGGAGTGGGCAGACGGTTAAAAAAGACCCTTGTGGTAAAAATAACTTTATAAAATCTGTGACTTGTGTACTAAAAACTTGATGGAGCGCATCACTGTGACCATGGCAGTTAGAATTAAATTGGCACTTATCCAGCATATCACAGTCATGTTTTCTGGTGATTGCACAATACTGTTTGTGCTTTCTGAGTTACTACCATCTTTTACTCATTTTGGAATGGGCAGTAGTGTATAACACAAACACCACTTATGTCCTGTGACCAGCACCATGTGGCACAACAGAGGTTCAAAGATAATTAGAAGACTGCATTGTTCATGCAGCACCTCAGGGTAAACGAAAGGAAAAATAAAAAATCCCAAAGAAGTTTCACTGTAAACTTGTACAGAGAAACACAGAGAGACAGAGAGAGAGAAAGAGGATAAGGGGGAAAAAAATATTCCAGTTTGGCTAACACGTGTGCAATCTGCTCAGATGCCCTTGGTCTAGGGCACTTTCCAGTTGACAAATGGAGCCTCGCTTGGCTCCATAGGTATTGAAATGCCTTGAAATTAAACTAATTCAAGCTTTCCACTTCAATTTTACTTCCTGACTTTGCAGAGTTAGGTCTCCTGCCTCCCTACAACAAACCATTCTTACTCAGAGACCTCAGTGTGCTGCTTTAATACTGGCAGTGGTCTAGTGGAAACAGATTTTACCATCATCCTACAGCAATATTTGTCCCTTTCAGAGAGTTGATTCAAGGGATGAATCCAAAATGTCGTCATGGTGGCTGGTGCTATCACTGTCACAGCTCTGTGCGCTCGAATAGTTGGCTGCCTCTTGAAGCCTCATTAGCATATTCATCTGAAAGAAGAAAGCAATGTTTACATAATCTCGTCTTGTTTAATACTGCAGTGACCGTGCTAAAATTTAATTAAGCTCCCTTGCTGTATGAGATGTGCTGGTACCTAGATGAGGGACTGTACAAAAGGATTTCAGAAAGGGCAGGGTGTTAGCGGCTCCTACTGGCACCCTTTTCATTGCCTTCTGGTTTTTAAATAGAAGTTTAAGGGTCCAAAGAAGGATACAATGGAGCTGCCTGATAACTCTCTTTAATTCAGGGGTGAGGCCAGCTGCAGCTGCAACACTGGCAGAGGAAGAAAGCCGCATCTCAGCTGGATATCTGGGCCCATATTTGGAGACAGTCAAGCTTCCAGATAATTTTCAGATGGTGTTGGATGCGTGACACTGGGAATGCAACCAAAAACATAATCACAGTAACATACTCTCTCTTCAAGAGAAAGATGGGGAGGGAATGAGAGAGGGGTGGACTGATGCCAGCTCCTTCATAAATGAGTCCCATCTGCTGTTGAGGGGCTGACCTCAGGAGTAGAACACCAACAGATCCTCCTACCCAAGAGAGTACAGCCCCCCATAATTTAGGGATTACTGGTACCTGAAATCCATCTTAAAATCATCAAATAGCAGTGTTAAGATCCAGAAAATTCCTTGGATGCTTGATGCCTAACTCTGTGTAATGGTCAGGATTTTGTTTTAAAAGCATCCACTTCTGCCAGCATGCTAAGGACTGCAAGCAATGTTGACGGGGCTTTAGTGTTTTTCAAGGAACAAATACACTGTTGTTACATAAAGCAGGCAAAGAAAAACCAAAGCCAAAGATGTATTCCTGTTTGTATTTTAAGCCACTATTTACAATTTGTTCAGAAATTCTTACATCTCTATGCTTTCAACTTGCACGATGAAGTCTTCTCTAGGCACTGAACAATGTTTAACACTTTTTGCAGCTTTTGCTGAAGCTTTAATAGGTACCCATGCTTGTGAACACAGGATACCTGCAGTGGGTATTCAACACATCCTGCATGAGAAGTGTCTTGTTTCCACAGTGCAGTGTCTGTCCACCTGTGAGCTCTACTGGAGGTGGGGGCAAACCCTCCAGTCACAACTTTCAAGCTTCTGATACTTAGGTACAGATGCTGACCACAGTGTGTAGGGAGAAGGGGTGAGTGGACACTGAACTCAGGCTGCCCACAGCCTGAATTTTCACCATAGGGGAGATTATGCTGTGCTGGATGCCTGTCCAACACACTCACTGGAAGCCCAAATCACAGGGCTGAAATATCACCTGAAAGCTTATGGAATGGGAGAGGAGTTCAAATAAGATGATTTTCTACAGTGCTTCAGGATGCAAGGTCTATTTTTGAACATGAAATTGTAAGACTGAAGAACCATTTTCTTAACACTGTTAAGAGTTAAATGCATTTTTTTCTGAGAAATTCCCTTTTCCAAGGGCTGCCTCTATTCTAGAAATACAGTTCTCTAAAATGGTGTTTTGAATTGTGATAAAGGCAGTCCACAGAAAAAGAACTAAACAAGAACATAAGTTCAACATATGCATTTTAATAATCCATTATCAGAGGAGGCAATGGTAAACCTAAATGTCTGGGATCGTATTTAAATAAAACAATACGTGGCATTGAGGGAAACCAACTTCTTATCATTCAATGCCACCACACTTGCATTCCTTCTACATTAAGACTATTACACATTCATCAGTTATCTTGAAATATTCTGAGACATGGAAGGATGGCTAATTTCTATTTTCACTAAATTATCTATGATAGGGAAGTTAGATAATGTGAATATCACAATTCTTCATTTGTATAATGTAGATGAAGAACTGTCCAATAAAGAAAGATGTTTTCATGATAAAATTGATTCTTATGGTGCTGAAGAGTGGTACCCAAACAACATCACGACGACCTGATACATGGTACCAGCTACCAGATACATCTGGGCAGATGGGAAATGCAAACAATGTAAGGACATATTAATATGTTGGTGATACATGCCCTCCTGCTTCCTTTCATTTCCAACATTTTCATAAATTATAGGAGGATTAATTTTAAAAGCTTATTTTGGAACAGGTGCACAGTAGATTTTTACTGCAGAGTGTACAGTTTAACATGTGAGAGTAAAATACATACTGAAAAGCCTTTTCCCAAAAGTTTGAATCTTACCAGGGGATCCCCCTCTGTATCAGTCTGTGGAACGTGCTTAGAGGTTGTTCCTTCTTTTGCTGATGCATAACCTTCATAACCAACATCTTCGGGTCTTAGCTGAAGTAGTGATGGCCACTCATGCTGTAGAGTTGCAGAGCTCCATGGATAGGTGTCAGCTACCCACTTGGAGGGATCCTCCCAGGGTGCCCTCTTACCGTACATCTATATTATGGATATAACACAGGTAAAGATTCTACAGAGTTTTCAGTACCAGTTGTAACAGCAGAAAAAAAAAAAAAAAAGTAATCGCAAACATCTAAACCATTTTATACAGAGATTTTCTTTCAGATGTTCCCAGGACTGAGGTAAAATAAGACCTTAAGAAGACCTGATCATTTCCACTAATGCTCCTTCAATACAAGTTGGCTGCAAGTTGGAAAACACTCCATAACTAGTTACACTTGTAGACAACAGCAAATTCTTGATACAATATGAAATGAGACCTCCAGGTAATTTGCTTCAGGCACATCAGCGAAATTAACACAGACCTATCAAAAGCATTCAAGTTAATTGGATTTTGTTTGAAGTGAATTAAAAGGTGGCAGTACAGATTGTTCACTTCTCCTAGCAGAATGAGATGCTGAAGCAGACATCTGTCCACATCCTAAATGTGATAACTTTCAGAAGGTTGAGAGAAGAACTCCACAAGGGATATATTTTTCCTTACTATGAAGCATAAAATGCTTATTAATCTGGGAGGAGGACAGAGGAAGAAAGAATGAGAATATCGTAATTTTAGGAGATCTGGTAGCTTCCTCACTAAAATGCACCCTTCTCTGTGCCGCTGTTCACAAGCAACATGTTAACTGAGAGCCCCTTGGTTGCTGCTTGAAAGATTTCCTTTAGCTGTGACAACACCACACTGGGATGGGGAGCCATTTGCCAGGGCTTTTTGTAATTTCTCCCGCCTCAAACAGTCTCACACAATCCAAGAACACCATGCTATTGTCAGGGCACACACTTGTGAAGGATATAGGTGGGCTGCACTCCTAAAGGGAGTATAACAGGGGAGGACTTCAGTGATAAAGGCAGAGTGATGGGTTGTGCTTATCACTGCAACACCTGCTGCCAGGCATTTCCTGAATGCAGAGCTTCAGGTCAGGCAGCCAGGTTCCCTGTATTAGGCACAGAGGTACTCAGACTCCTTCTACCCTACACTGAGGCTAGGCTGCTACAACAGGGATCTGCCTAAATAAGCCAAGAGAAATGTTTCTCAGAGGTAGCAGGCTAACTCCAGGCCGTAGCACTTCCCTTCATCTGAGATTAACAGCGACTAAATCTTTTCTGGAATCTAGAGCAAGGCTTGTAAATCCTATGTCTGACAAGTGAGTTTGCAAAGTAGCCAACCAGAAAGGCAGTTTCTATCCATCTTTGGTTCCAGGAACACTTAATTATATAATTTAAAATATTTCTGTTCATTATTAATAATTTTATTCTGTGGAAGCGATCCAAAGCAGCTAAAAATTGGTACAGCTCATGAAATAAACATTTTCTTCTATATGCTGCCATCTTCTGCTCTGCAATTGAAGTTTTCCTTTAAGCAGTTACCCTATATGCTTGGGAAAATATGAGTATGAAGAATATCACTGCATTTTTATTGTTGGTCTAAACAAGTGCTGTTAATCTCATTGTGGCTGTTCTATCAAATGTTTGGCTGTATTCTGCGCAAGGCATAAACACTGTAATTCCCAGAGAGATAAGCAGTTTTAGCAGAGCTCGAGATATTCAACAGGCAAGATTCTAAACCTCCATCACATCAGTATG
>WEKY01004128.1:14319-27828 GCA_013390045.1 Picathartes gymnocephalus | reverse complement strand
GGTTTATTTCATGCTGTTGAAGAAGGAATCTCCTAGTTTGCCAAAGTTACTGCCTGTCTTCCACTTGACACTTAGGGCTCCATTCTGGTCTACAGTGAATCTGGATTGTTAGGTGGATCAAGCTTTTCTTTCAGTGTCTATTCCTATTTATTAACATGTGAAACATCAGCAATATCTTCAATCTAAGTACCTTGTAAGGCATTGAATTTGAATTTTGTTCTCTGGGTTCAGAATAACATCTTTTAACTCTGATATACGTAGAAAATTTGATTACTTGACCCTTCAATAAGACTGTGCTGCTATTTATCCTGACAGGTAAAGACCTTTGTGTCCTTGCTCTCATTCTACATAGTTGTGGGCATATACTTGACATACCCTACAAATAAAATCACTCTCAGACTTGAAATCAGTCAATTTTTCTATTGATTATCCTCCAGCTACCCATGAAACTAGTTGAAGACAATATGGATTACTGGTTAGAGATCTAGGATACTAGTTACTTTTTTAAAATTGTGTATTTTTTCTATTAAAGAAGTAAAATATCAAGTACCATCTGTGTACAGTAATTAGCCCATCATTAACGTGCAGATAATAGAAAAGGAAAAAATCATAATGCCATAAATAAAAACTGTCTTCTTGTTACAATAGAATTTGCATTACATTTCAAAGAAAATCTGAGTGTTTAATATAGGGGTACAAAATAATATCTGATTGTACATCCGGAGTCTAGTATCATGTTTCCTTCTTAGGTGAGATCTCAAAAATGAGTAGTGCATCAGATATTCTGATNCAAGTTTTCATTCTTGGACTTTAAAACAAAAGAATAAATGTTTAGTATTTGTGTGAACCTGAATATATTCTTCCTTCAACCTCCTTTTTCATAATGCCTTTGGTATAACCTTACTCAGCTGATTCGAAAAGAGACATAATAGATCTTGACACTGGAAAAGGAATATGTTTTTAATTTCATAGCTGTTTTATTGTACTTACTATAGTTTATTTAATTCATGTATTATATTAAAGTGACTTCTAACATAGAAAATAGCATTAATTTAAACTCTAGCTTTTCTGATTTTTCTTGAAAGTTTGAACTAAAATCAGGAACTGGATTTAGAATTCAGCTGTTTTGTGTTTAGTACATCAGAATGAAGTCCTGGAAACAATTTTTCTTGAACACTGGGAAATTCAGATTTAATCCATGTCCGACCTTTGCAGGATAATCCCTCTCTTTGTGGGCTTTAAATATGAAAAATAAAATGGTAATATACAGATTCTGTACATCAGAAAGGTGTAGAAATTACAGGATAGTGGAGTCTACCTGACTTAGAATTATGTTTGTAAGCATAAGCATGAACATTATTTTGAACTGTGCAAACAGAATTTTATGTGCATTTTGAAAATGTACATAATTTCTTGTACGTATTTTCTTGTCAACAAGAAGATCAATGAAGTGCTGTCCAAATTGTTCATCCATTACTTAGCCTT
The DNA here is from genome assembly GCA_013390045.1 of Picathartes gymnocephalus. NCBI lineage: Eukaryota > Metazoa > Chordata > Aves > Passeriformes > Picathartidae > Picathartes > Picathartes gymnocephalus. The sequence goes on along the minus strand of WEKY01004128.1, from coordinate 26,343 downwards.
CCTAGTGTCAGCATTACTGTCAGCTTTAGTTAGAGAACTTCATTTATTTAAAATTTCATTTACTGTGGGAAGGATGAGGAAGTGAATCATATGTCAATAATGGGAATCTGGAAGGGGAAGGCATTGTCTTGTGTATTGACATAAAACCACAAGGTACTAGGTCATTTTGAGGTTTGCTTTTGAGGCTGAAGCTTTGCCCCAAGTGATTCTGACCAGAATAGCCTTAAATGTCCAGGTCTCACCAAAGTTAATGGACATTAGACTGCATACCTGGTAGTTCAAAAACAATGTAGGTAAGGCTTGTCTAGTTGCTTTTCTTCTTTGTGAGAAGCATATGCTTGAAAAAAACCCACACTCTTCCATTCCCTGTGGAGTGTGAATTGTTTTTTGAAATTACCTCTTAGCATAACTATCTGTTAGAGTATAGCATGACTGAAATGCTTTGACAACCAGTCAGCTCCACAGACATATTATCAACTGTGCTGTACTAGTGCATGAAGCTCCTGCCTCTTCCAGTTTCTTACATGACTACAAACAGCAAAGGGAATAGCAGCAAGACAGGCTAACAAAGACATTTGCATGGGAAAATTATAGTCTTCATCCATTGATAGATACAGAAAAATTCAGAATCCTAAGTTGATTAACACTGAGTACACACCACTCCTGGATAATAAAGAAAAGCTTGATTTATGTAGTTAGGTTAGGAGCAGCTGCCACTTCCAGCCACTCCATCCCACAACTCCCTTCTGCTCCAGCCAGTAAACCCAAGGACATGGGGTCTCCATCAAGGCTGAAGGACCCACCTGCCACTTTTCCGTGTGCAGGTTCAAAGAGCAGCAAACTGCAGAATGTGTCAGAGAAAAGTAATAGCTGTGCATTAATACAGTGCATACTTCAGATGCAGTGAAGCTGAGAATCACGTATTGAAATACCTCTGTTAGTTCTGGAATGGTCTCAAATTGTTGAATCTAATAATACATTTTTAACTTAGATATTTGGTTCATACTCTTTTTGATGTGAACAATGAATTGTGGCTCTCGGTTTTGATTTTATTTTTCAGTTAGTGTTTGTAGGATGGTGGATAATCTTTCATTATATTCAGATATATCTGTATAATTTCCTTGGTTTTTCAGGGTTTACACGAATGTTGCTGTTTACCCCAGTGTTGGTAACCTTGAATTTAATATTTAAACCAAAGGAATTGCAGAAGTGCTCTGAACCCAAAGGTCGTACACAGGTTTCCTGCCCTGCTCTGCTACTGCAGATCTAAATGACCATGCACTTTGTGTTAGTTTGGGGATTCTTGCTCGGGAGGAGCTCTAGGGTTCAATGACAATTTAAAAGCAGGCAATTATACTGAAAGAATGATCTGTTTAAATATAATTGGAGAAAGTGCCTGGTAGGAACATGCGAATATTTTTCTTGCATCCACCAAACAAAAGAGAATTGATTTGTAATTTTTTCCTCCCTCTACTGTTGTCTGTAAAGCCTCATATAAATCAGTTTAATCAGTCACCAGAAAGTACAACTTAAAAAAAGTAGGAGGCAGGTTTCTGAAAGCCTTGCCCTCTTATCATCAGATAAGTCACTAGCCAATGCCATGCTGGAAAGACAATATAGGTCATGTCCCTACAATTTGATTTTTCTGTCTGTTCAATATAACAATTCCTACAGTCCAGGATTAGCACTTTTGTTTGTTTGTTTGCTTGTTTGTTTGTTTCTTTGTTTTGGGGGATCGTATTTGGTCTGATGAGGTTATTATGCACTAGTAAGCATTTGGGGGATTCCCAAGGAGCTTTTCTCCATTGAATGTGTGTTAGTGTGATGTGGTTATTTATGTGTCTCATAGCAGTTTATGGCTCCCTGTAATAGTGTCACAATTTTAGTCCAGAGGTGATACAACCTCAAGGCAAGCCCAGCTTCTTGAGATACCTGTCAGAACTAACTTTTAGCATTGTCCCAGCTTAATTACTGTAGCATCCCTGATTAATTCTGTACCACCACCAGTGAACTCTGAAGTGAGTGCTTACTGAAGTGAGTCAGGGAAATTTAGAAGCTACCGGAAGTAAATTTAGCTGATGGGTGGGATACTTTAGCAAATTTTAAAAAGCATTAATGATGATATGAAATCTCTGGCAAATCCTTTTAGCTAAAATGTATCTTAATTAGATTTTGGCAAAGACTTATGTATAATTAGTTGTGGGATTTTTTTAGTAATAGGTGCTGTATTAGGCATCATCTGATCTCAAGCACCTGTTGCTTGTTTCTCTACTTATTGCCCTCTTTTTCAGTCAATAATCTGTTATTCTCTTGTCTCCACAAATGCTATTGAAGAGGGCATAAGGCTTTGGAGATTGGCAAGGTGGACAGAAAAGTGGGAGAAGGAATGGGAGCTGTAGAATCTGTCTTAGCTACTAAAGCAAATGTGTACAATAATTTACTCTTGTCAGACAAGTACTGCATGGCTGGTCATCTACCTAGCTGAAATCTGCAAAACCATTTTGCATTTTTCAGGATTTTTACCTTCTTTATCGTCTTTTCTTTTCAATAATCTGTCTTTCCCCCTTCTCTCTTCCTTCCTGCTCCTATCTTAAATGGATTCTGTCTTTTTCAAGGAGTACATTGTTAAAGATTTATAAGTAGTGAATGAGTCTCTCCACTGTCTTATCAAGGACATTTTTCTCAAGTAAATTGACATGTTCATTTCTGAAGGGCATTCATTTAAACAATTGCATACAAACATCCTCTGTCTCCCTGCCTTTTAGCCTGAGCCAGACACTAAGTCATTCTCATCTCTTAGAAACCACCTTCAGAGAGACAATGAAATGCATGTATTCAGAGCAAAACTGAAAATGCTACAGCATGTCCTCAGATGCCTCAGAAGTGATCCAGGACATCACATTTTAGGACTATTTTCAAGTTTACAGAAAGACTCCAGCACAAGTTTTCTTTGCCCATGAACAAAAAGACTAAGTGACAAAGATTGGAAACCTAGTTCTAGAGAACGCTGAACTGGAAATTCACTTCATGGCTGTATTTTTAGCCAAAAAAATCAGAGAAATTAGACTGTGAGTTTTAAAATAGAGCAAGGAGATAAATCCTTTTCCTATTCCAAAAATACTTGTATGAGAAAGAAGAAATGAGAAGCAGAAGCAGAGAGGACTGGAGGAGAAAGTAGCAGAAAACTTCCATCCTTTAGACAAAAATTAATGAATCATCAGCTGTACTGTATAAATTCTTTCACGTAGTTGACAATTACTTAAATCAGTAACATTGCAATGTAAATTAATAACTTTATAACATTTCCTTGCCACGTTTCCTTTTTTCCTACCCTCATCTAGGAAACCTGTGTTTGTTTTCCCTTTGAAAAAATCCTGGCTTAAGTCATAGTAGATGAGGTTAATAACGCTCTTTATTTTGCTTCTCGGCAGGGTTTCCTGGACAGATTAATGACTCGGATCACTCGCTATTTGAGCATTCATTTCAAGGATGCATGCAGAGTATTCATGTGGATGATCAGCTGATGGATTTGCATGCAGTGGAGCAAGGCGAGCTGGGAAGCTTTGCCAATGTCACCATTGACATGTGTGCCATTATTGACAGGTAAGTTGTGGAGAGATCACCCATACTCTGATACACTGACATGTCCTTTATATTCTGAAATTATACAGTGATCCAGAAAAGATGGTCCTGACACTGCCAGCGATCATGTCAAGGCGACCCTACCTTTTTAGCAGCGGGAACCATGCTTAGGTGATGAAGATGATGGCCTTAAATTGTAGACTGTGTGGGGTTCAGTGGAAAGCAACTCTCAAATCTCCCCACTCACCAGAAGAGGAGGAAGTTCTTGTAAGTCAGGCTCAGCCTATAGGTCGATAATATGGCTGCCTTGAATAGAGGAAGCTCCCCACACATTTTGTCTGTTTCTTAGACAACTGTTACGGAGGCCATTTTGCAACTAGAAATTGTGGCTCCTGGCTTCAGCCCCTTCTGGCTTCCCTGTGTTCCTCAGAGAACTACAGCAGGTCAACATGTTTGCACATCAGTGAATGTAATATATGTTCAAACTTAGTTGAAGTAATGCTTACTGTGTTTGTTTTTTTCCAGTCTGAGAAGAGAAATTGAAAATTAGGGCAGCCTTTTGTTTTGGCACTACCTTTTCAACCACTTACCTGTATTTATTTCTGTTGCTTCTGACTAATGGTTTCTTTGTTGGTGAAAAAAAAGAAAATACTAGGAAAGACAGAAAGAACAAGTAGCCCAACTCCTGAAGGCAGGCACCTTGGCTTATCATGAAAATTACCTTACATTAAAGCCATTGCAAGCCTGCTGGAAAGTTGAAAATGGTTTTTTCAAATAGTGGTCTGAAAGAAGCAAGGAGTACTAGATCAGAGAACCCTGGAATAATTCAGGTAACAACCAACTACTGGAGTTCATGTCACCCTCTAAAAGCAGGGCCAACTTGAAAGCTACATCAGGTTACTCAGGGCCGTGTCCAGTTAGCTTTGTATATCTCTAAGGATAGATATTCTACTGGCTCAGTGATTTTGGATATCATCAGCAAATATCTGCATAGTTGTGGTAAAGAAATGCATGTGGTTTTAATTTTCTACTTTAATTTAAGAGACTCTCAGAGATAGATGCTACTGTGAAAAAGAAATATATACCATACTGCTCTGTCTTGCAAAATGCCTTATCCTCCCGAAATGTAGACATCCATTTGCACTAAATGAGTTGTAGTAGGTTGACCATGGCCAGCAGCCAAACAGCCACCCTACCTTTAGCTCACTTCCCTGTCCTGAGAGATGGGGAGAAAAGCAGGAGAAATGTAAAAAGACTGATGGATTAAGAACACAAAACCTGCACATGTAAGCAAAGCAAAAAGAGAAATTTGTTGACTACTTTGCATCAGCAAGCAAATGTCCAGCTGCTCCCTGGAAAGCAGAGCCTCAGCACATGTAGTGGTTGTTTTGGAAGAGAAACTCCATAACACTAAACACACTCCTTTCCTCTTCCATTCCCCGAGTTTTTATTACTGGGCATGATGTTGTACAGTATGGGATTTCCATGATAAGTTTGGCTCAGCTACCCCAGCTATGCCCGTGTCTAACCTCTTACCCACCCCCTCCTCCTGGCCTTTAAGGGGAAGGGTGTGGAGAGAAGCCTTGATGCTTCTGCACAAGCACTGTCCAGCAGCAGCCAAAAGAGTGTTCTGGTACCAGCACGGTTTCAGCCACAGCGGGGAAACAAAACACCCATGGGCTGCTGGGAAGAAGATTAATTTAGTGACTCCATCCCAGCCAGACCCAGCATACTGCTGTAGTAATCTCAGTGTTAAAGACCATGCTTTGTGGTATACCAATGTCTTGGTTTGAAAAGACAGGTGTCTGCTAAGGAAGGCAGGAGCCTCCGTTGAAATGGAAAATGTAAACCCATTCCCTCCAAATTATTATAAATTTGAAATTAAGGGGCTCTCAGGCAAAGATATGAGAATAGGAATAACAGTTCTTGTAATAGGAAAATTAAAATAAAATGCAGTAGTACAACGCATTGACAGAGTCAGAGTACAGCCTGACACCCTGTCAGTCAGGGTGTTGGTAGCAGTCCCATTAGATGGTGGCTGCAGTCCTCCTGGAGTGACAGATGTGGTTTTGTTGAAGCAGTGATCCTGTAGAAGGGTGTAGTTTTCCTCTGAAGGTCCAGTGGTAGCGTAGAAGGGTCCGGTCTTCCCCTGGGAATCCAGTGGAAAGGCTGCCTGTGGTTTTCTGAGTCTCACATTCTATCCAGGCAGGGATGCTTGGCTCCTCCCCCCTGAGTGGAGCATCTCCCAATGGAATGATGTAATTTTATCAGTCATGCAGTGAGACTCAATGGCCCATTAACAGAAGATATCTCCCCAGAGGGAAGAATGGGTGTGGGAGAAATAAAGAACATTGCCCAACGTGTTTTTAACAGATGGCAATAGAATACAGACTTTTTGTTACGTCTTGCATTGCAACCTAGGACAACCAATGAGTTGCTCTGGCATGTCAGGTCACTTTATATTGGTTTTCCCGATGGACGTGTTAGAGGTTGAAGTCATAATGAAAAGAGCGTGTGACAAGCCGGTGTGATAGGGATGAAGTTTGCTCTGTCTCCTCACATACATCTGAAATTAAAAAGAATTTCTGTGGTCAGTATTTGTCAGTTTGAATTACTTGGTTTTATTTTGAATATTAGGTTTTGGAAATGTAAACTGACTTGAAAGGATGTGAACATACAGCTAATTAAGTGTCTGCTTTTCCTCCAATGGATGAATTCAATCTTATGCAACCATTTGTATTGATCTCAGTGACTGAACCCATTTATGCGAGTTCCTATTAGAAATAATTCCATTATTGTAGGGAAGTTAATCAGAATTAAGGTTTTGAAATATACGATGATGTAATTACAAGTAACTTACACTGTAAGCTAATTAATATCAAAGTTTTATAATATATTTATGAAATACAAGACTTAAGGCTTCCTATACATTTAACAGCTTCTTTTGGAACTTAACTTCTCACAGAAGTTACTATTTAGATGCTATTTCTTTTTATAACACATAACATACATTCAAATATTTAATATATTATAATGCTTTATGCCACATAAAATTTATACATAGTGGCCTTTTAGGATATGAAAATATTATTATGCTTTATATATTTTTGTGTATTATGCATTAGGTTTATTATATATATATAAAAGTATCTGTATTCATAACAGAGTTTGGCATAAATAACAATGTTTTATATATGCTTATGTATGTATGTATGTATGTATGTATGTATGTATATTTTCTTTATATAAGAGAATATATTCTCTGTTTCTCTCTTCTACCATCTTGGACGCTGATATCATCTTCATAAAAATGAAAACTGTATGTCTTACATTTATGCTTTTTAAGCACAGGAAGATTGTGTTGCTAGCAGAGTAGCAGTTGTATAGTCACAGGAAATTAGAATAGTATACAGAGAAATTTCTTAGAGTTGGCTTTTTTTTTCAATGATTGAGATGTAATCAAGTTTGTTGTTTTCCCATGATCAAATTTATTTCTCGTTACTTTGCACTTTAGAACAAAGACTTCTTTGTCTGAGAAGTAACAATGCCAGGCTTTAGATCTGACTGGATTTTCATGGCTGCCTGATTAACATCTGCAAATAAGAGTTTACAAGCTCTTCTGCTGCAATATGCCATTATATATAACATTTTTATATGGCTTACTTTTAAGGAATCCAAGTACCATGTATGCTATATATCAATTCAATTTCACTTCCTTTGAAAGGGGAAACTTGTGTCTTGTCATAGTGGGATCCTCCTGCTTTTTTGAACTAGTTTTGATCTGAATCATAAAGGCTTCAGTCATCATCATCAACATTGGCAATTGCTTTCATAGCCACACTTGAGTAAAGACCCCCACTGGGCAGAAAGATAGGCTGTCACATTGAATTATCCTTACTGCAGGCTTCAGCCATTTGGTTCAGGGGACAAAAGGTGAAGTTGTAGATGGTGGCATTTTTCATCATTAGCCAGAGTGGTTAGTAAGGAGGGGAGAGTTTTCTCAGTAAGAAAATAACAAAAGTTGCTGAGGGTTTGTTGAGTTTTTAGGTTGCACCTGCCTGAGGGTAACTGCTTCCAAAGTCCCAGGTTCTGCGGAGCTAAACTCTGGCCTGACATAGAAAAGGTTTCTGCATTTTATTTCCAGCAGTTTTGAAAAATGTGAGAAGAATAGTAGTGATGTTAGAGTATTACACTTGTACTTGGGAGATACAAGGATTGAACCAGTGTCTTCATTTCGTCTTCCCCTCCTCACATGAGCATTTTTACTGCAAAGATTGCAAGCTGAGTTTACAGGGGAAAACCAAAGCTAAGGAACATTCTCTTTTTACCAGTAGTTAAATAGTATAAATGCATTTCATTTCATGCAGGTATATATAATTATAGGCAGTTAAAATGCTACTGAGAAAAAAAATAATCACCCTGTTTCTGTCTCTTAATTACCTATAATTACATTAGCAATGGAAGTTGCATTGCTGTCGCAGTGATCCACATGCTGCATTGCTTGTGACAGCACAGGTCCCTGTGCACCTCCTTTACTTAACATTAACAACCTGACTTGTTGTTACAGTCCAGATGGTACTGTTGTACTTTCAGATTTAAGCACAGGACATTGAACGGGAATTATTACTCACAACTAATTTATCCCAGCAGTCTCGGAGAATTCCAAAGCTTTCCTGACTTTATTATGGGTAGAATTATGGATTTTAATCACAAAATCACAATGAGGGAATACTAAAATGATTTCAAAATGCAGTGTCAAATCTGCCATTGGAGATTATGCAGCACATAAGCCAATTTTAATGAAAATTTCTGTGTGCCATATGAAAAATGGGGGGAAAATGAAATATTTTCATGTAGCTGTTTCTGGTGTTTTATGAATGTGTAAACAATGTGATTCTCTCTGTAGCACAGTGAGATGAATTAGATGCCAGTTTTTGAGAATAATATCACATTAAAGATTAATTTAAGTAATCAGATACGTGTGGCAGAACATTTCTGGATGATTATTACTTACCTGCTCTGGGGATACACTCTGTATGACAGAGTGCCAGCATTTGGCTTTAATCCCATGCAGCCACATTCTGTCAACTGATCTTTGATTCCCAATCAAAGTTTGAAATAATTCATCTAAATAACAGAACAGAGCAAGCATATTGGTACATAAATATGGCCACAATGTAACTGGCAGCAAGAGTTAAAAGAGTTAAAAATCATCATCTCAAATAGTAATAAAGTTCTTCATTTCTGGATCTTTACACAGGCTTTAGGATTCTGCCCTTCCTTGTTGCTCTTCCCCTCTCTCTCACAGTTCAGTGGTGAGACAGACAGACAGACATCATCCAGCAGTGCTCTGCATTAGGAACAGATGATAGAACTATGTCCTGACTGGAAGAAAAACTTCTTTGCACTTGAGTTTTTTTCCAACTCAAATTCACAAAAAGGAAGTTACGTAGGACTAGGCACAGTCTGAAACTATACTATGACTTCAGCCTGCAGGTATTCCTGGCCATATGGCTGGAAGGCCCTTCCTCCATGTGCCTTCTCCCTCTCCTCTTCTTCTCCCCACATCTCTTTGTAACCATACAAACTTTTTATGTTGAAATGGAGGTGAAAGCTGCCCTTCAATGAGAGAGATTCAAGCGTGTTTACATAATAATCTGCCTCAGTCCAGAAAGGTGACTTTGTAGACAGAGATTATACCTCAGATGACAATACTTTTAATACTGTGGCATTTGTCCATTATGTACCAGAGTGTGACAACTGCCATATTATTAACACAGATCAATAGACAGTTACAAATTCTACAGAGCTAACCACAAAATAGGAATAGTTGAATTTGCTTTCTTTTTGAAGTATGTCTTAATTTTTTGCAATATTTTTTTGCTATGAAAAAATCTCCATTCTCAAAAAAGAGGATGGGGGGAACATTGTAAAAATCAGGGAAAAGAAAGCATGAGAAATATTAAAAATAGAATAAGCTGAGGTTTTCCATGTGTTAACAAAGCTTGTCCCTTGCAAAAAACTGGAAATATTTTAATAGCTTGCAAAATTTAACAGACTCTATGCAGTATGTTGGTATCATCGAGAAATTGGCTGGACCTTCCAGCTGTCATTAGCTAGAAGGGAACTCCCCAAGACAACAACAGAAAAACAGAATCAGATCATGGAAGCTTAAAAAAAAAAAATAAATAAAACAGCACCAAGGGGTGTAGTAGGACTTCATGAACAGAAGGCAGAAGGTGAAAACCTGTGAGGTTCCCTGTATGGAACAATATGACTAATGACCCAGACTGTTAAATAACTTAATAGTGTAATCAGTAACTCTTTTACAAGTTGGAATAGTTTGAGATACAGATGGTTTGAATGCTATGTTATTGCCTTTGCCATGGTTTTTTTTTTGTTTGTTTGTTTGTTTTGTTTTGTTTTGGTTTGGTTTGGTTTGGTTTGGTTTTTTTTCCATTTTATCCTATGTTACACAGGTTACAATAGTCAATAGCATTGTTATGAGAGTCTTTCAAGTAACTGTATGGATTGTACATCATCTTGTAACTGGATGCCTGAACATTCTGAAATCTCAGAAAATCCTGTTGTTCTTTGTCTTGTATTTAGTCCTATATAAGCTCCACACAGGAAAAAAGTTTCTTTCATTTTAACTCTAAAGAATATTAATATCTTTTATTATTATTATTATTTTAAAATGTAGGCTACTGAAATAATTTTCGTGAGAAAATGTATTTTTTGTTCATGAAAAACACTTGTTCGTGCTACAACAAGAGCTAAGTCAGTAAACATTTAGGTATACTTCGGAGGAGGAGGAGTATGTAATGCAGAGATCTGCATAACTTGACAGATAATAGAGGTAGCCTCTGGGCTGCAGGATTGTTTTCCCCCATGGCCTGAAAGAAAGGTAACAGTGCAGGGTTTGCTCTTGGGAGCCAAGTGGCAGAGAATGTGTCATTGTCACTCAGCAGCTGTGCCCAGCGCACGGTCACTGAGGACAGGACAGCACTCTGGGCCTCCTGGCACAGGGACTGCTTTGGGGTCAGCATCCCAAAAGTTCTCCTCTGAAAGATGCTGGGTGGAGGATGAGGCTGTTGCAAGTGGAATTGTGAAGGGAGGACCCCGTCACACTTGTGGCACAGTGCCTCCATCCTGCAACACCACAGTCATAGTGCCCTGGAGCAGGATAAAAGGGAGCATCCTCCCATCTCCCACTGCCATAGTTGGCCTGGAACCAGCCCAAATACTTCAGAGAGAAGTCCTTGAGGAGCTGGTAGAATCACTTGAGGCTGAGGGAGGAGAACTGGAGGCTGGAAGGGTCTTCTGGATGTGCTCCACTGCAAAACCTGCCAACAGGGTCCCCTTCAAAGTTCATCTGAGCAACTGAAATCTTTTTCCAGCTGGATAGCTATGGCAACACAAAGAGAATGCCTTAAGGAGCACTCCAGAACTCCCTGTCCTCATACTCCATGTGGAGCCAGGGGCAACAGTCATAAGAAAAGAGATCCAGAGGTGTTGCAAGGGATCCCAGCTCTTGGAGCACACACTGGTGCCCTGCCAGGTGCAGGAAGGATTCTTGCTCCCCAGGTGGATCAGGCCAAGGGCATTTGCTCATTCTTGGAAGACCCCAACATGGCCCAAACTGGGACAGAATAGAAGTCAGACACCTCCTTGGAGATATGCCCACTGTGTGGGATGAGGAGGCAGGCCTTATATATTGTTCAGGGAATAGCTGATTACCACCTTTGGGGCCAGGAAGGAATTTTCCTCTGGGGAAGACTGGCACTGGCCCTTGGCAGGTTTTTGCCTTTCTCTGCAGCATCAAGCATGTGATGGTAAGGTTTACTCTGGGCACTCTTGGCCGGGTGCTGCCTGCTGCGCAAGCCCCATGAAGACAGGCAGCCTCTTGTCCCCTGCAGCACCTTTTGCCTTCCCCTGCAGCACTGAGCACAGCCCTTGGCCTGCTCTGGGCCATTTTGACCAGGTGCCTGCTGCCCTCGTGCCTCCCATCTGGTGGGAGGAAGCTTTCTAGACTTCCAGGGCGGGCTCCCAGGGGTGGCCCCCAGGGGTTTCTTCTTGTCCTTGGTGACATTGAGCACAGCCCTTGTCAGGGCTCCTCTGCGTCCCTGTGGCTCTGTTCCTGCCTGATGCACTTGCACTTCTGAGGCACCACTCATGCCCTGACTCTTTCCAGCTCGCTGTCTTCCAGTCCCTTCACCATCTTTGATGCCCTTCTTGGGATACATTCAAGCACTTTAGCACCCTTTTTAAAAGGTGAGGCCACAGCTATAGGGGTTCCTGCCATCAAGGCAGACACCTGCTAATATTTGCTAATCTGGTAAGATTAGCAGCGAAAGGATTTGAAGAAAAGTTGATAATAGTGGCAGACTTTTAAAACATTATTTAAATAATGTTACAAGTTTTTTTGGCAAAACCTTTGCT
>WEKY01004089.1:300-41687 GCA_013390045.1 Picathartes gymnocephalus | reverse complement strand
TCCTTCAAACCAGGACATGGTGTGTGAAAACAAGCAAACAAACCACAGCAACACTGTACACTTTGCTCAATGTGAGTTACATGTTTCAGATTAAGTCTCCCTGCATGGATTAAAGCAGGGAGAACACTGCCCACTGCTCCCCAGGTTTTTTTCCAAAGAGCAACCTGAGTTGAAGAGAAGCCACCAGCCATGTGCTGCCCAGTCCCTGCTCCCCATGGGGAGGGGGCTGTACCTGTACACTGGTTGCATTTCCCTGGCAATCCCAATCACTGCTTCCTCCGGGAAGTTGTCAAACTCATCAAACAGGTCTCGGATGTTGGTCTTGTACTTCAGGTCCAAGTCTACCTGGATGATCTGTGTTATTTCTGAAAGCACAAAGAGAAAAATCAGCAGTATAAGACAAAGTTGTTACCCATGACTACCAGGAGCTACTGGAGGAACTGAACCCAATGAGGATTTGGTGCAATCTGCCCCATGGGCAAGACTCAACTGACTCAGAGCAAACACAATCCAGCTGCAACCTCTGCATGAAGCAAACAAACCTCAACCATCATGAAGCATTTACAACTGTGTGTTTACTTTAGAAATAATTTCTGGTGACCCCCTGCTTCTATCCACTTCCTCCTTCCTTACAGAAGAGTGGTTTTCCATATAACTGACCAAGGAGGTAGCTTCAACCCAGCCTCTCTCCCTTTCTGGAAGTGCTTCTGCATTGCCAGCCACACAAAATCCCATGCTTACCTTCTGCTACCAACTCCATGAGCATTTCCCACCTCCAGCCCAGAGAGCATCCATCCCTGGCCCAACATACCAAAGCAATTCCCATCATGGACAACACTACTCTGCCACATGACACCTCCAGTATCACCTGCACAAACCCATTAGCTGCCAGCAGCTTGCCATGGGCTTTCCTGAGGAAGAGATTACAGCCCTCTGCCTGCACAGAACTGCTGGTGATCTGCAGCAGCCTGGAAGACTTTATAATTGCTGGTGGTACCCTCTCAGAGGCAAGAGGGGTTGTGAAGACATGGAAGCATCTTCCACTTGCAATGAGACATCAAGAGCAAGGAAAGGTTAGAGGACATCATCCTCAAGACTGGGCCTGAGCTCGTTAACAGGGTCAGGCCCCTGCCCAAATTTGTCCCACTCTCCTCTGCAGCACACAGGACCAAAAGATGGAGATGCTGCTTGGGAGAGCGGGCAGGAGATGTGCCTTGTCAAGACTGCTCGTCCCAGGCGGATCTGGGAATGCTGCATGGATTGCAGCAGGCCAAGTGCAATGCAGCAAGTGCAAACACTACAAGAGATCAGGCCATCAGATGGGATCACCCAGCCACAAGCAAAGCCATGGTCATCTTCTGGCCAGGCCAGCTCAGCCTTTCTCAGGGACTGTGAGTGGAACCATCCCCAGGGCATTATGTAATGCCCCTGCTATTTATATGTGTTACAAAAGCCAAGAGCAAATTGGCCAGGTTGCTTAGCATTTGGCACTAATTGGATTGTAATACTGTGTCAACCTGTTTTGGTCCCACTCACTATGCAGAGGTGCCCTTACAGCTCCCTGCAGGCTAGACCTGCCTGTCAGCACCACTTCCTGAGCAATTAGCAAACCAAGCCTTCATCCTTCCTCCTGCCCAGTACCTGCAGGCAGGAGGACAAGCCCTGCCTGCCCTCACCTTCTGCTGCCTGCATCTGCTGTGCCTACAGGCAGGGCTTCCCATCAGGCTGGTGTTGCTGGGGCAGTGCTCACACTCCAGCCTTCCCACCATCATGGTTCCTCATCCCCTCACCCTGTTGTGCTTGGGACAGGCTGCTGGCTACTCCTGGCTGCTGAGAGCAGAAGGCAATTGCTCTGTTTTCAGCCCTCAAAGACACCACCAGGACTAGAGACCCAGAGGCACCGAGAGCAGCCAGGCTTCAGCAGTTATCCCCCAGCACAAGAGTGCAGCTTTGCATTTTCAGAAGTGTTCATTGCTTGGTGTTTGTGTTTCAAGCAGATGCTGGGCTGTACAGCAGCTTTGAATTTTTTGCAGATCTTGCACGAATCTGGGACTCTTGGCAATTGGTCATACCTACCACATTGTCCTCATTTAAGAACAAAAAGGCCCTGTGAGGTTAAGCAAGAAATATACTGCTTACACTGCAAAGCACCCAAGCAGAAATATAAATCAAGGAGAAATAGTATTTAAGCTACAACTTGGGCTGTATCTCAATTTATTTTTTTAACATCCATCACGCTCTATCTGCTAAAGGGAAAGGCCATGCTCCCTTCAGCCATCAGTACAGCAATCCTTAGGCCTACCTAGTATTTACCATCACCATAATCCTCTGTTTGCAAAGATTTAAACCCCAGGCACAGTAATTCATCACAGGCTAAAGCAGGTCTTGACCTGAAAGCAATTTCCCCCAACCTTCTGAACTGCCTCAGAAATGGCCAGTGCAACTCAAGCATATGAATCAGCAGAGCAGTGGACTTCTGCAATGAGGAACAAGACATGTATCCCAAATTCATCAAACCTCCCCAGTGGCCCAAACTACAGTGGGGCAAACCCCCAAATCCTAAACATTACCACACATGAGAATACCCAAACTGGTCACAAAACTCCAGGACAAGAAGACCTTGGACTTACAGTACAAGCTCAGTTCCAGAGAAATGTGGGGAGCTTTGAGCCCTACAAGGTACTGCTGAGGCTGGGAAGAGGGGGTGGGATTCCCAGGGGCATCCCAGCACCACTCACCCTGGTGCACAGCAGCCGTAGGATGCCTCATAAGGTTTCAATTAAACCAACTGTGAGGCACGTCATCCGATTGTTCTCTAAAATTACAGATGAATGCCAACTGCAATTAATCACAGCAGAGAATGAAAGCTGAGCTTGGAGCAAGCTCCAATCCCAACCCAGCCCGCCCCAGCACCTCAATGGGTGAAAGGCTCTGATGCGTCCCTGTGCAACCCAGGGCGTGCTGCCCAGCCAGCCATCCCCAGAAGCCTCAGCTGAGCAGGGAGCAGGGCATGAGCACAGCTGCAGTGCCAGGCAGAGATGCCAGTGCCACAAGAAGCCCAGCATGGAGACACACAGTTTATTTACACAAACATGCTGGGTTCTCCATCCTGCCCTTCATTAAAGGCTTCCCATGTTTGGCTCACCCCTGCACACTGGTCCCACGCTGTGCCCTGTGCTTCCCCCAGGAAATACTAAGAAATTAGACCCAGAAAGCACCAAGTACTTCTTCCTTTTTTGTTTTAATTTTTTTGAAATTTTTAAAATATTTTGTTAAATCAAGCATGACCTGCAACACTGAGACGTAAGTGAGCATGGGTGACATTAAGCATCACTTTGCCAGATGCAGCTTGCACGCACAGATTAATGGCTGAGATGATTTCTCTGCCTGGGACTGGCAAGGGGCCAGGCACTAATATTTATGATGTATCATGCTCTTTCACCCTTCTACCAAGTGCTTTGTCCTGGCTGCCATGTGGGGGTGGAGGAATCGTATGCTCTCTTAGGCACAAGCTGCTCAGAGGGATCCAGCTGGAAATGTGGGAAAAGGCTGAGTGTTCTGCTAGCAATGAGTTTTCTAACTTTGCCACACTATGTAGAACCCTACACTATGTTCAGCTCCCGCTCTTGCAGGCATGGCATGGAAAGGGGAACTGTGCCACTCAGAGCAGAGATGGTCTCCATTAGCAGTGACAGCTTTATAGCACAAGTTGGCCCCATTTAAAGCTTGTAATCTTTTACTGCAGCCTTGTATCAGCGGCTACAGCATGGCTGTGCTCCAGGCTCGGCTCAAATCCTCCCCCCAGCCCTGTCCAGCTTCAGAGTTACCTCATCCCACAGCCTCAGCCAGTGAGGAGGCAGAGGCAGGCAGAGGTCATGTCCCTGTTCCCTGCTGCCCCACATTCTGCCAGGACCCCCTGGGGCTATGACAGCACCCAGACAGGCACCCTGTCTGTGTGCCAAGGGGCACAGCAGGTTGTCTGGATGCTCTGAAAGTCATCCAGGAGCCCCTGTGGCAGGGGGCAGCTTCTGCAGCAAGTCAAACAGCCCTTCCCAGGAAGCATGGACCCCAAAAACTGTCACACAGCACAGCAGGGATAGAGGAGGTGTGCAGCAAGACAGGCTACCCCACCACTGGAGTGACACTTAGGAGCAAATCTGGTCTAGATGAGCAACCTGACAACCAGGTGACATACCTGTTCATGGCAGGGGAGCTGGACACAGATGAACTTTAGGGTCCCTTCCAACCCAAACCATTGTAATATTCTATGAAATTGCTCTTCCCAGAAATGCTGGGCAGGATCATGAATGGCAGCAGGGGGCACAGGGAGGAGGTGAGCTGCTTTGGCAGACCTAGCCAGAGCTCTGGGGATGTCCTACAGTGAGTAATCATCAGCACCTATTACCCATCCAGCCTTTAGGACTTGCTGCCATTGTTCAGAGCAGATGAGAGGATGGGCTCCAAGAAGTGTAAATAGTGAGTTTATAACTACAGGACAATGGATGGATGGTCAGGTGAAAAGGAAATGCAAAGGCAAGAGCCTGCAGAGAGCAAGACAGGCTGTTCTGCAGCCAAAGTCATTTAAGCTCATCCCAACAACTTTTTCTGTACAAGGGCTGCTCCCCTGGCAAAGCTGAGCCCACACAGCAGGAGCAGGGCTGGGGTTTAAGTGCTGGCCTTGGCTCCAAACCCTCCACTTCCATACAAAACACACCAGATCTGGGGCAGCAGCATACCACCACTGGCAGTGAAGAGAGGCAAAGAGTTGTGTCCAGGAACTTAATAATGAAATGGAGAGCTGCAATCACAGCACAAAAGGCAGAAGCTGTCCAGCAAACATTGCAGTCTAAATCACTGATAATTAAGCGGTGGTTTAATAGATGTAGAGCAGAAGCAAGAATCAAAATATTGGAAGTGCTATAAGTCTCCAGCCCACTGACAGGCTCATGGTAGCACAAGTTCAGCACCCTCAGAGTAAAAGATCCTGCCTGCAGCTGGTCTGGCAAAGGAGATGCTGCAAGCAACAGTGGGATGGCAGGAAGGGACAGGACACCACTCCACCAGGCTGCACTGTGTCCAAATCTCACACACACTCCTGAGGCAAACACCTGTCACCAAAGCTAGTGGTAATTTGGCTCTGCTCCTGCCATCCTCTGCACTGGCACCTCCACCTGTCTCAACAAACCTGTTTTCAAGTACTTAAGCATTCTGATGCTTTATGCCAATGAGGATAGAGTCCTCCAACATAGAATAATGGAATTATTTAGATTGGAAAAGACCTTTAAGATCATCGAGTCCAACTGCTAACCCGGCACTTGGCACATAGCAGGTGGGAGCACCTTGACCTCCCCACACCTCCTCTGCATCACAGCAGTGACTTTTGGGGCCAGAGGCACTTTAAGAAGTGCGATCATCAAAGGCACTGTTGGGATTGCCGACCCAGCTATGTGACCCAGGTACAACACTTTGCGTTTTCCCACAGAGCCAGCACCCGCCAGTCCTGCAACACAGGGAGGCAAGACCCCGCTCCATCCTTCAGGAGGCAGCATTGGGTGGTGGCTGGGTGATAGCCTGGCAAGGGCTGGGACAGGGAGCTGCTGGAGGCAGAGCAGTTCAGAGAACCTTCTGCAGGGCCAGCAGCAGCTGCAGCCAAGTGATGGAGTGTCCCCTGCTGGCTGCAGCTCTAGGTGTTGCGGGGCTGCAGTGGGCTGTGGGGAAGGGCCAGGGGGTGGCTGTTTTTGCCACTTGATTTGGACCACCAGAAGGAAGAGAGCCAAACAACTAAAGCTCTCTCTCTGAGTTGTAGTCGGAAGGGCTGGGGATCTCAGGTCTGCTGGTCTACAAATGCTGGGCACACCTGGACAGCTTCCCCTCCACCTCTCTGAATCGCTTTGAGCAATGGTTTTTTCAGTCAGGTTTTTTAGCTGTCCCCATCATGACAGGACAAGATCCCAAGGAAAGAAGGAGCTGCGAAGGACCAGCAGTGACTTTTAGATGGCTGCCCTGGGCAATAAACCTCCTGGAGCACGGCAGCAGCCCCCAGCTCCAGCGGGCAGTGTGCCTGCAGGAGCAACACGCAGATCCACAAAGCTGCCCGTGCTGGCTGTGAAACCAGGATTCTCCGCCCTCTCTGGTTCAGGAGACATGTGGCCAAGAAAAACTCCACTCCCACACCCCGCACCCTGGCCAAGCATAGATGCAGAGTGGGTGATAGGCTCCAGAGGTCCCTGTGCAACCCAGAAGCAGCAGCCAGCTGTCCCCAAAAGCCTCAGCTGCAGCAGGGAGCAGGGCATGAGAACAGCTGCAGTGCCAGGCAGGGATGCCAGCACCTCAACAAGCCCAGTGTGGGGCACACAGTTTATTTATATAAACATACTGTGTTCTCCATCCTGCCCTTCACTAGAGGCTCCCTGGGTTTGGCTCACCCCCCTACACTGGCAGCTGCCCCTGGCTGCTCTCCCTGCTGCTGTCAGCAGGGTTGTGAGCAGCTTCCTCTCTGGGTGTGTGCTCCCCTGGCCAGGCCTTGTTTTCCCCACACAGCCTCCCCTCTGTGCCCAGGATTAATCACTGCTGCCTGCCCAGCTGACCTTGGTAGCACCAGAGAGCCTTGCCCAGAGGAAGCAGCCAAGGCAGGGGCACACATGCACGTGTGCAAGTATGACACGTTCCTCAGAGCTTGCTGCCAGTGTGCTGGCAACCGAGGGGGCTGCAGTCCCCCTTCCCAGGACATAGTGCTGCTCCAGAGCCCACCCTCCCAAGAGAAGATGATGCTACAAATCCCTGCACCAGCAGAGCTTGCCAAGGTGCAGTGTATCTTACCTTCCAGCTGCATGCTTCAACACAGGTCCTCACGTCTGCCTTGCAGCCAAGGGTCCCCTCTGCTCCTCGGGACAGCCCAGCAGCCACCTCCCCACCAAACAGCCTCCCTCTCTGCACACAGAGCTCCAAGGAAGGGCACGAGCTGATGCACACCAGCAGCCCGGCTGCTAACCAGGTTTCTGCAGCACTGATTAGGCACCCAGCAGAGCAGAGCAGTGGCTGCAGCACAGCAGGTAATCAGCCTATCAGCTAATTAAAAAATTAGGCTGCCTGCCAAAGACAGATGACAAATCATTGCTACCACCCACGCAGGGCAGGCAACTGGGTGAGCTCAGGGGTCTGGAGCAGCAGCAATGTTCCCAGGTATTGACAGTGGCATCACTTTGATCGCCTTGCCCACACCCTGCAGCCATCTCCTGAGGGAAGACTCAGCAGGAGATGGATGTGTTTTGTTCCAGGAAATTAATTTTTCCTGTGCATCCAAGTGTCCCCTTGTAATCCATCAAGGTCTTAGGGACTAATAGTTAGCAGTACTCAACACCTTGGCTCTTAACTGGACTCCAAGGCAGTGACATCACTAAGCATGCAATAGGTTTCAGGATAGAGTTGGAAATGCTGTTTGCCTTGTATTTAATATATGCTACTGCTGGGGGAGGAGTGTGAAAACACTTTTTGGAGCTGGAGGAAGAGCAGCAGGAAACCTTTTAATCAGACAAAATAAGGTTTGATTCCAGGTTGCTATAAATTACAAAAGAGTGGCTGGAAAGCTGTGAAGTAATGAGCAGGTGAGATGGAAAGGGAAACCAAAAAGAGATACAGGAAAATAAATTTTCTGGGCTCACATCCCAGTTAACTGCACACACTGGGGGAAAGGGCTGCAGGCAGATTTTGTCCTTGTTTCTTCCTGCTAAGCTCTAATGAGCTATGGCAGAGCAGGGAGAGGCTGTGGGTGAGAGCAGCCCTGGCATCAACACTGGGTGAACCTCAGCAGCTTCAAACCCTTTGGGGATGGGGCAGCTGGTCTGGCTGGAGAGAGAGGAGGGCAGCACCCACCACAGCACCAGGTGATGAGACCCTGCTGCTCCATGGGGAGGGAGGGAGCAGCCGGTCCTGGCCTGACAGATCTAGGACATCCAAAAATAATCAATGGTGGCACTGTGGCAAGGGGCAGGCAGTGGAAATGATGAGAAGTGACACTGCCCCTGGGGGCTGTGTACCACGCTGGCCCCAGAGGCAGCAGTGCCACAGGGAAGGGGTCTGTGTTGTGATGCAGCACCCAGGGGGCTTCCAGGCATTTGCTGAGCAGTAGCCACATCTGCCTCATGACAGCAGCCCTTCCTGAGCCTCCCCCACACCAGGGCTGGGGCCAAGGTGCTCTCCTGCCAGGAGAGGCACATCCCACAGGCAGCCAGCTGGGGTGAGCAGCTCATCTCAGCAGATGTGGACCCCTCCACAAGGCCACAGCCTCTGCTGTTTACCCAGGGTGGGATTATTCAGAGGTCTGCTGTTCCCTGCTCCTGAAATGCATCATGAAAAGAACCCCCTCAGCACAACAGGCTCACCCCAGCAAGGAACAATGGCTGGCACTACTCTCCCTATTGCTCGCAAATTGATCACTCCAGCCTCTTCCCTTCCCATCACAGCATCTGACACAAGTGCATGCAGCCCAGAGACAGGCTGGGAAGGGAATCTGGATGTTTTTCACGTGCTTGCGGCATGAAGCATGGAGAGAGGTTATGAGAACATATCAGAAACTATGAACACTCCCTCCATCCCTGTAAAGATGGAAACATTTTTGCCAGAAAGCAAACCCTTCAGCTGCTGCAGCATCCCTTGGGAACTCTGGTTTGGGAACACGTGGCTCTGGGGCCAACTCCCATTACGCCACCACAGATGCCAATTTTCTGTGCCTTTTTCCAACATCTCCCTGTTGGTAGCACACAGTCAAGCCTGGAGCATCAGGAACATGGGCACTCTCCTCCCAGCCCTCTCTCAACAGCCGCATCTTTGCATTCCCTGATGTGGGGCTCAACAATGATGGCAATGCTCAGCCAGCAGGAAAGGATCAGGAGTGACGCACTTTCAAAATGCTCACTTATTACAATTATTACAGTGATTTGCCAAGTTCTGTGGGCAGCTGCCCTGTGAACCAGGAATTGCTCCACAGCTGACAGGAGGAAGAAGGCTCAGTGATGCCTCCCCATCTCCCTCTGCCGGGCTTCACCTCAGAGACCTCTGATGCCCTGTGTGACACAGGATGTGTGCACTGCAACTCTGCACATGGCTGCTGTTGAGGGGACACATCACACACAGGCACCTGGCAAACAGAGTCTGACCTGGGCAATCCTGTGCTGTGGATTCAAACACTGCAGATGCAACTTTGAATCTCATGCACGCATTCCTACAAAAGCAATCAACGTCTTCATGATGCTGCCTATGGGCTTTTCCAGAAAGACACTAGCAGAAGACAGTTACTTGTCAAGGCATTATTCCAGTACACAGACTGTTGTCCTGGTACTACTGCGCTTAACCCCTTCCCCCAGCTCCCAGGCTCTCCACCTTCACAGCCAGTGGCAGGAGTGCTCCAAGTGCCCAGCCTCAGCTCAGGCAAAGTGCCCTGAGAAAGCACAGCACAGCTCAGTGCCTGCTCCAACATGTCTCCTGGCTGGCCTTTGCCTTCCCTCCAGCTCTTCTCAGTGGGAAAGGCATAAGCTGATGTTCACAGAAGCCTCTGTCTCCGGGCTGGTACTCCCAGAGCAGACAAAGGCTGATATCAGTTTCGTGGGAGACCAAGCCAGAGCCAGCAGCTGGATCCTGCTGCAAGCAGCACCAAACCCCAAGCGACCGGGGCTTGGTCATTATCAGGCTGCTTGGACAAACATCATTATAATCTGGTCCATGCTTAACAATCAGTACAGCTGTTGATAATGAGCCGGAGAAATTGCCCTGTTCAGGGCCTGAGGCCAGGGAGACCACTGGACTTCCCATCGATCCTGATGTGTCACAGGCACTGTCCGCACACCCATTATGAAGCCGAAGGCACAGCTCCCTGCTGGCAGTCACTTCCCCAGACACAGTGCTGCTTATTTGCCCACAGGAGCCAACCCTGCTTCCCCCACCACCCGCAGCTGTGTCCCTCCTGATGTGCTCCTGCACAGCTGGCAGCTCCAGGACACACCGAGCCTTGCTGTCCATCACACAGCAGCTGGCTGTGACTCCCTCATCGATGAGGCAGCCCAGCACCTACAACATCCTGCAGCAAGGAGCTCTACAGATCACCACATTTTGTTTTGAACACCCTTCTCATCAACTTGGGTGTCCCCCGGTTCCTGTACAAACTTCTGCCTCGTACGGCTCGTGGCTTGAGGGACCACGCCATAACCCCCTTGGCCAGCCCCCTCCCAGACTGGAGGGTCCCAGTAAGCCAGGCTTGTCCTACACAGAAGCCACTGCCCTCTCTAAACCTCTTCCATTTTTTACCAACAGGCCATCTTGATATGCCATAGATTTCAGCAATACATAATGATCAGTTCCACTCTGTTCTTCCTCATAGCTCCACATCTGCATTTAAGTCACACAGAAATTTTCCCACTTCTCCCACTGCTGCTTAGTTCCCCTGCAAGCCTCTAGTGAAAAGCCTCACCAAATGCAGAACAAGCTCCTGAGTTTTCAGGCAGCAAGTACCCAGGTGCATCTTCAGCACCTGGAAGATGCAGCATGCTGCATGAGGGCTAACCTCACACCCAGCAGAGCCCAGGGGCCCTTTGCAGCTTGTGCTCATCTTCCCACCCTTCATCACAGCTCCCGCCTTCAGGCTGGGCTGGACAGCGAGAGAAACCCTGAGAACTCCCTCACATGCTGCCAGGGGGAGAAAGTCACCATGCCCAGAGATGCTGCTACTCCCCATGAAGACAGCCAGCTGTTTGTACCAGCCAGGAAGCTCTGCTGCCTCCAATTTGTCAACTACCATCTTCAGTCAAGTTCTGCTAAACACCCTCACTCCACAGTACCATCAGCCCAGTTTGAGACCCTCCCCTGAGCTAATGGACTCCACTCCTCTGTCTAAGCTGGCAGAGATAAGCCACAAAGCTGCTTCTGTGTCATGTCTCATTTTCCCTCTGCTCCTTATTCTCCCAAAGGGCTATCCTGTTGCAGCACCATCAGCAATACCAATGGAGTTGAACACCAAATGGCAGTTTTCAAAGCTCTACCCAAGCCGCTGGATGCTGCTGGCTCTCCCTTGGCCCATCGGCTTCTGAGGATGACCACTTGTTAAACAAATTTTTCCTGAAAACTACCTGACTTGGGCCAAGAATGAGAGCCAAGAATTCCCTGGGGAGCTCCCAGCTTTCCCAGGCTGCTCTTCTGTCACCTCAACTCCTCCTCCCCTTGCTTGTGGCACCAGGAGTCTGTCCCCAGACCTCGCCTGCCAGGCAGACCTGCCTAGACATTACTCCTTCACGTACCCATTGAAGGGTGATAAAAAGCTTGCTGGGCCCCCTGAAATTACACAACTAAAATGACAAGTGATAGAGGGATCGAAGCCAGTCAGGAAGTGGGAGGTCCCCTCTGGATGGGCACACTGAAAAGGAAAGTGAAAAGGTCCAGGTCCTTGTCCTCCCTCCTCCTTGCACTGCTCTGCAAGTCTCAAGACCATTTCATGCTGACATTGTCCTCATCCTGGCAGCTCCTTCTATAAGCCTGAACCTGCTTGTCCTCTCTGTGTAACTTCCCCATCACTTCTGCCTTGCAGAACCATTCTGATGGATCAAGCCCTGCTCCAGCTCCCTGGGCCTGGCCACACCACATTAAAATGGGATTTATGAGCCTCGAGCACAGACAAGAGTTATGCAGTCTGCACTTCTGCGTGCTGCATACCAACTCCCCAGCTGGTTTAAATCAGATTAACTCCATTGATGTAAGATATTTAAGGCAAGAGTGTTCCATGATTTACACCATCTAAGAAGCTGTTATATTATAACTTGGCAGCTGCAGGTTTTAGATCTGAAGTTTTTTGGGCAAAGATCCCAAGCAACAGTAAACGACAGCAGCTGAGTGGAAAACTCCATTTACCCTCAGTGCAATGTGCATGTAGCCAGCACATGTCCCACAAAAGTTCCTAAAAAATAAAAATAAGCTGGTGTTCCGTTTTCAGTGCCACCAGTCTGCAAAGTCAATGCCCCATCACAATCCATAGGCTCCAAACAAATCACTAATGCATGATACTGTGGAAATGCCTCCCTCTGAAAAATGATGTATTTGGTAAACTAAAGCCAGGCAATTTTAGTACAAAGGTCGCTTGCTACTGAAAAAAAAACTATAGACTGATTAAAGCAAATGCAAATGAACACACCAGAGGGTTTAATATTCAGATCAGGGCCTTCATTTCTGCTAGAGGATGCTCAGGCTTCCAATCATATCTGGATTCCACAAAAAAGTGGTACCAATGCTATGGAACCAGATGTGCTTGGAGAGGTGCACAAAAAGACACAGCACTCAGGGCAGAACACAGCATTCAAGGCAGAAGAAATGGCAAAGAAATGCACCAGGAAAAATGGTAATACTGCTTGAAAAAGGTTTGGTAATTTCTCCTCCAGCTCAGCAAAGACTTCTTCAGACCAGTAGATACTGGCTTGTCAGAGTCAGGAGGTCAGAAGGAGCCCAGTGCCATTCCCAGATCACCTGCAAGCCAGCGAGTGGGCAGCAGAGCTGCAGCCTTTCCTGATGCCTCTCGTTTGGTGCTGACTGCACAGGAAGGGGGCCAGTGAGCCCTGCCAGCCCCATAAATCACCCGGCACCCAGCACAGCAAACCTGACCTCCCTTGCAAGGGAAATATAAATCAGCTTTACTAGCAGCTTCTGAAACAAAAACTAAACTCATGAAACTGTAAAAATGCCTCTTTAAACATCCTGTGCCCCAAACAGACATTGAAAGCCCTGTCAGGCTGAGGGAGAGCAAACAAGCTTTCCAAGAGATCAGATGCCTCATGGGTTGATGAACTGAGAAAAGGCATTGCAGACTGAGCAGCTTCTTGTTGGCAGGCATCACGACAGGGATATCTTTAGCACACAGTAAAGACAGAGTAGGGAATCAGGAGGAGTAAATTAGCCAGCATTAATACCATCATTTGTATGCAGTGTACTTCAAAGCGTTCACAGTGCAGACAGCACCAGACACACACAAAATTACCCAAGTCTGAGGGAGAGCCAAATACAGCACGTTTACTGGAGCCCACAAAGTAATGATCAGTGAGCTTGGACAGCACCCTCAGGGCCACCACTGTCCCACTGTTTAATGAGCTAGTGTAGGATGGTCATGCCAGGAGGACAGGGGCAAGTCCACAAAGGACAGAGAAAGCCTCAATAAGCAGACCAGGAGCTCCTGGGTAGAGCCAAACTGGGACAGGACTCAGCAGGGGCACAGGGGAGGTGTATCTGCTCACATCTGAGCAAGAGTGCACGAGACCCATGGTAGGAAGTCTGCAGAGAGTATTACAGCTGGGCAGAGGCTCCAGATGCCAAGGAAGCTGCTGGAGCTGGCAGTGCTAGCCCTGGGAACATGTGCACGTGTGGGAACAGGCCACCATTGCATGACATCGACAAAGCTTTGAGAGGCTGGTCACCTTCCCTGGGGCAGGTGTATGGCCAGGCAGGGTCCTGGGGCTCCTTGGCACCACTGCCACTCACAGCCTGCCATGCCCAGGGAGGATATGTGACCAGCCCAGGAAGGGATGCTGCCATCACTGGTGCATGAGGCCAGCCAGGCAGCTGACAGGCAGAGCCCAGGGACCAGCACTGGGAATGGACAAATAGGGCTGCAGGAGCTCCAGTGAAGGGGTTTGGAGCACAAGGATACAACACCCTACTTGTGCAACCAAAGACTAGACAGCATGCTGGTTTCAGGAGAAGCAATGGCACACAGCCGGGGAGGAAAATGGCATCAGCTGAGCCAAACCCCTTCTGCCAGCTGCCGTGTCCCCTGCAGAGTTCTTGTTGCTTCTGCACTTGGTAACAGCAGAGGCACAATAAGGAAACTTGAGTGATCAGTGGCTGCTAATCAGCAAAGATTTCCAAAAACTCCCTAAAGTCAAGAAGACTTGACAACTACTCTCTGCTGATGCTCAAGAGTGCTCAGCTACACCACAGACACACAGCACATCTTTCTGCTGGCACCTCAAGGGGAAGGGAGCTGTAAACACACACAGGACAGGCCTGCTTGCTCGTGTCTCACCTCTCCTACAATCTCAGGGCATAAGGGCAGGGACAACTGACATGTGACAAGGAGAACCTCCTGTCACTCATGCCAGTGGAGACCTGGATGTGCTCAGGGACTGATGAGTCCATCACTCTGCTGGAGGAGCAGAATCCCAGGCATTCATCTCAAAAGTTTATTAACTTTGTATTTCAAATAGCACCAGATAACATCTCAGAAGGTGCAGAAGAGAAAGAGAGCCTGTGTTGCTGGAGGCAGCACAACAGAGACCTACCTTTGGGCATGATGTGATGCATTGCAACTGACAGGAAGAAGATGGAGTCGCTGTAGTAGGTCCCCGATCCAGCGCTGAAGTGTTTCTGCATGGCCTCAACGATGGGAAACAGCTTTTCTGTCAGCTCATTCACATCATGGACTATTACCTGGCAGAAACACCAGAAACACCACTCAGATGCCGCTTCTGGGGACAGGCCCAGCTCCAGCAGCCTTTGCTCAGCCCTCACCAGCATGGGGCGAGGTGGAAGATTGGTAAAACACAAATAGTGCTGGTGGCACTGCAGCTGCACAAAGAGGCCTGGCTACCTCAGCCCCTGCACATCCTCTTGATGCAAGAACCAGTCAAGTTCAGGGAAAGGAGAGAAGGACTTTTACAGCCATTTCATAACTGTAAGGTGGGCAGAGACTTGAGTTGCTCACACAACCAAGTGTGTTCCATGTTGTGGGCTATTTCTCCGGTCTGTTCCCACTGCCTGATGCAAGCACATAGCTGATCTCCCATATGGAGTCCATCAGAAGAGGCGACAGTTTGCTCCAGGCTCTGGTATCCTGCCATTTATAGCCACACCAGGCCACGTCACTTACCCTGAGGACCAAGGCTTGCTCCCTGCTAGAGAGGCAGGCTGTGACAGGGCCAGGGACACAGCCCGGATTTCCTGCTCCTCAGCCTGGCATGGAGGCAAGCTCTGCAGCACGTCCCAGCGGGGCTGCAGGGGCAAAGGGAGGACAGGCCGCAGCATGCTGATGAAAATCCAAACACCAGGAGCTACAGCAGAGCTGAGCAACTTCTGTAGATGGATCTCAGCCTGCCTGTGCTGGAGCTTTGCTGGTGCTCAGCCAGCAGTGCTCCACATCCCTCAGCCCTGTGGGAGCCCATGCACCAGCACTGGCCCTGGCATGCCTGCACCAGCCATGGCTATGTCCCAGAAGCAGGAGCAACCCCAAATGCACCTTGTCAGCTACTGAAATTTTACAAGCTTCTAGCTTATTTTGGTCAAAGTCCAATGAACAGGAAACTTTCATGCAGCTCGTTATACCCACAGAAGGATACAGATCACTGAATCATGCAAGATAACGAGAGGGATTTTCAGGATAATTAAGAGAGATGAGGGACATGACCCTGGTGCAGATAAGGGGGAGTGCAGGAACTTGAATGTGGAGACTTGAGGTTGTGCCGCCTTCTTCAAGTCAGGGAAAGCAGAAAAGCCCTGCTGGAACTAAAGTCCACTGAGGACGTCATTGCAGCAGTACTTGAATTTTGGATAGGGGAACCTATCCCCCCTGTTTGAGGGATACCAAGACACTTCCACAAGCTGGCCCTGCCTTCAGCGAGGAACTCAAACCACAATCTTTGTAGGTCGCTTTCAAACAAAACTATTTCAATGGTTCAACGGTTTCACTTCTTTTCCCTACTAAACCTTCATCTGCTTAAGAACAAGGGGCCCTGCACTATACACTTAAAACAAGCAGGATAGAGTGCTTGCTTTTTTTTTTTTTTTTTAAATAAAAAAAAACCCCTAAACCAAGCCAAATGCTTCAGAGGAGAAGGTCACTCTGGAGCCTGTGCTGGTGCAATGACCATCCTCTCTATGGGGTGTACAAGGGACTGTTTCGATACCCAGCAAGGCTGGCACAGAGATGGAAGCAGTGAGCAGTCCGGAGCTTCTTCCTTCCACAGTTTTTTGCAGAACACATTGCCCAGACCAATGAGCTCTCACGGCAGAGCAGAGCTCCCTGGAAGTGGGGTTGTGCTCATGGCACCCACAGTACACTGAACACGGTGAGGTGGCGGGCCTGTCCTGGCACTGGCCTGGGTGGCTGAGCCCACGGCAGGGTACTGCTGGAGGACAGGCACAGCCGAGTCTCTATGGCCCTGTCCTGGGGAGGGCACCCTAAACACCCACACTTGGCCCCTGGCCCTTGCCATCAGCCGGGGCTGGTAGGAGCCCTTGCACAGGCTCCGTGGCCAGCGCATCCCTCGGCGGCATGGCCCTGCTGCTGCTGTCCCGGCTGCTGGGCTCGGAGCCAAGGCCTGCAGCAGAACATCAGGAAAAATGCAGAACAACGTGTACCAGGAAAGTGCTTTGGGAGAGCTCATCAGCAGCCACACCTGGCTGTGGATAGCACAGCATAGGCTCCAAGACACTGCGGGGGAGGAAACTCTGTTACCATTAGGCAGCACCTCACCCCGGCCCTGCCGAGCTGCGTGGTTGGTCCTGCCATCGCAGTGACACTGGCCGCGGCGAGCAGAACAGCAACCACCACGGGTGACCAAACAAGCAAACCACCACCACTCTTCAGGTGCAAAGGCACTGACAGCCTGTGCATGGAACTGAACACCACCAACACAACCAGAAAGGGGATGGGCGATGCTCTGCTCCCAGCCCAGCTTGGCAGGGGCAGCTTTGGGGTCTGGCTGGACTGGAGAAACATGGAAGAGAAATATAGCACCTGTAACCACCCTTCTGTATCCAGAAAAGGCAACCTGAGGTGTGTACAGTATGTAGGAAAGGGGGGAAAAATGTCAAACCAATTCCAGTCACCTCTGAAGTGAGCACACTGCCAAGCACCTGTGGACAAAAGTTATGGGGAAAATAGTCCTGAAACTCCAGACACAGCATCATCTACCTTCCCACTCCTGCCAAAGAAAACAGGAAAACGTGTCTTTTACCCACCCTTTTATACATCTGCAAACTCCTGAGCAACTGAATTTTGCTCCTGTAGCCACAGGCCGGGCAGCTTCTCTAGGACTGTGAAGGCTTCTTCCCTTCTCACTGCTAACTTTAGCACAGCTTGTTGATCTGCTGCTAATTTTGTACTTCATTATTTATTTGTGTAACAGCTTTTACTAAATCCCTGTAGCTAAATCCGACCATGTTTGCTGAGGACATTAAGAAAAGTTCTAGGGGTTTCCTGTGCAAGCAGTTTTATAAACAGACGTCCCACACTGATAAAAGACCCTTTCTACTGATTCACTAGGAAAAAACAACCTGCATTTCTTTTTCCTTTAGCTTTCCCTCCTTCCCACATCAGGTATCCTCACAGGTCTTCACAAGCATGGTGTGATGGCAGCCCAGTCACATGCACCCCAGCAGCATCCTTCGTGGGGCTCATCTGAACAGGGAACCAGGATGAACAGAGAGCTGAATGCGTAGTTCGTGCTATGGCAGGGAAATTGAATCAATAAGCGATAGGAACCGCACAAGGAGTCGCAGCACACAGCCTGGAAACGAGGCGAGCCGGTGCTCTGTGTAAGCACAATGTCGGCCGAGGCTGGCCCAGGCTGCCGCGCACCTCCCGCTGGCCGGGAGAGGCTGCAGAGGTCCCTCTGCCACCCGCATGCGGGACACGTTCTCTGCGACTGCTGTCACAAAGCCCCGGTAAGAGGTCACCGAGACCCCGCACGGGCAAGAAGGCCACGGGCTGGGTCCTCCCTCCGCCACTCGGCCGCACACGCGGAGCACGAGCTCCCTCTGCCGCCGCCGCCCGGCTGCGCTCCCCGTCCCACATCTGGGACACATCTGCTCAGCCAGCGGGAGCGGTGACGCCATGCAGCGACTGCCCACGCCCGGACAGCCCTGCCCTGCCAGGAGGGTCCGGTGCCTACACTGCTCCCACGCACCCACCGCCTGTACCCCACCTCCGCACGTTGTCCCCGGGCAGCAGCCGGCTGCTTCCGTCTCCAAGAGACTTTGAAAGTTACTGAATCTGCCTACGGAGAGAGAAAAGCTGCCCACAACCTTCCCCAAAGGTTACGATCCATATCTGACTCTGGGCTTCACTCTAACAGAGGAGCCAACTGATCAGCTTTGCTAGGATGGGAAGGCAAGGGCAGCTCCAAAAGCAGAGCCTGAATCACTTCTTCATGAAGAAAAAGTTCAGGTGGTTTTATCAGTCCTGCCCCAGTGGCTCCGGCTGCCCCCTGAGCACTTTATCAAGCCTTATATCTGGGCTTGTGCTAGGAAAAGAGCATAAGAACCAGGAGAGTGTTCTGCACACACCAAGAGAAGCAGGAAACGAGAGGTCTCAGGATGGAGATGGGTTACTGCTCGAGCTTCCTGACCATCAGGATCCATCACCTTCAACATTTTAGCAGCAGCACCAGAAGTCCAAGTTAGGCAGAATTCCTGCTGGTAAAGAAGAGGAACAGGGTAGGCTACAGCAAGAATAAAGAGGTGCTGGCACCTGCTGGCGTTCCAGAAACTTGCACAGGATTAGGACAAGGCTGCATGCTTGAGAAGCAGAACAGCCTCTCCTCTGTACCTAGAAGAGAAATGGACTGGTCCAAAACATACTGCCAACCATAGGCTAGCCAGTGAAACCAGGGTACATCAGGAAAGGAGAAGCAGCTGTCCCACTGAGCAGATCTCAGTGAGATCTCACCTGAGTCCTCCAGATCATGCTGCCTGCTTACACTCAGGAGATCAGTTCTGGTGCCAGACATGCTCACCAAGCCATGAGCCAGGTTCCACAGGCGACTCCACAGGCACCTACGGACAGAGGCCCATTCCCAACAAACAAATCACTTCATGCCTCCAACTGCAACTCCCAGCCCATGCTGCTCCGGAGAAATGAGGCTGGCAAGACTGCCTGCAGAGAAGTTTGTTTCCCAGAGGTGCAGATGGCAGTAAGGCAGCCACCCACACAAAGGGATGACTGCAAGGGATGTGCACACCACGGTAACCTGGGAATCCTCCCACTCCAGGGGACATAACGCCACATCAGCACTGCACCATCATGGGGCAGTCAGTCCATCCTGCTCTGGAGTGCAGGAATCTCCCTGAGGGACCTGTGCACACCCTTCAGACAGCCAAGCATTGCTGTATGGTGTGCGTCTCCCATATAGGTACATGACCTGACTGAGGGCCAGCACTAGGAAAGGGTTTGTTTAAAGAAAAGAAGTGGTAGGATTATTTACCAGGGAAATGTTTGTATGAACAAAGTTAAAGCTACACTTCTAGTTACATCTTGGCAGAGTGCAGCTAATATGAAATACAGGAAATATGAACAGTAAGTTACAGCAGGACTAGAGGACACTTCCAAGCAATGCTCTGCAGTAGCATCTCAGGACAGGAAAGTCAGGGTACCTGGAATCTCTGAACTTAACATCCCTCCAGTTTTCAGACACCTGTTTAATGCGAAGGAAAGCCTGACTTAGCATAAACTGCACTGGCTGTGATTTTGGGAGGCAGAACCATTTCCCTGGCAGTAGGAACATTCATACGTGGATGCACTCCAGCCCCTGCAGGCTCTCCATTTCTGCTCTTAAGAGCCACTAGCAGCAAGCCAACCTCCTCTCCTGATCGAGAAGCCATCGAGATACAAGCATACATGGTCTTTGTGTCGAGATGCTGAAGCAGGACTAACAGGGGCTGTAGGAGAGCAGCACTGCTCAGGGCAACTACTTCTCTCCAGCACAGGTGGTGTGCCGGAGAACACGTGTTCCCAAGCCACGCTGCTGCCCAGTCTCAGCTGACAAATCACTGGGCTGCACCAGGACACCTCCCCGCAGGCAGCAGCGGTGGTGTCCGGACACAGAACAAGCCCCTCACGACTCCCGAGACTGGGGAGCAGTGGGAGCTTCTCCAGCAGACAGTGGGAGCGAACCGCTCTGCTGGTACATGGGCCGTTAGTTGAGGGAGTGCCTTCCTGCTGGACTATTGTTCGCAGAGTCCCGCGGGAAGATCACACAGGACACCCCGGCAGAGCCCCCCGCTCGCTCCCCGCGGGCCCGGCCCGCCCCCTCGGCCCCCCGCGCACCTGGTGGCGGAAGGTTGCGCCGCGCAGCAGGTCCCGCAGCAGCCCGAGGCCGATGTCGCGGCTGGCACCCTCGGTGACGAGGTGGAAGTGCAGCACATCGGCGGCGCCCAGGCGGCCGTGCCGCAGCAACGAGCGCAGCGCCGCCTGCGCCTTGTCGCGGAGCGCGGGGTTGCGCTCCGCCTTGGTGAACATGAACAGGAGGTGCAGCCCCCGGGGCCCCGGGCCGGCCGGGGCTGGCGGCGTGGCGCGCAGGCGGCGGGTGGCGCTGGAGAAGGTCTCGCCGCCGCCGCCCAGATAGNGCCATCGCGGGGCGGCACCGCCCCCGGGCCCGGCCCCCCCCGCCCCAGCAGCAGGGCGGGGACACGGCCGGCCCGGCCCTGGACAATGACACACCACAGAAACTACAGTCAAGTTTTAGATACAAAGTCTACAGCCGTACATAACGCGAGAGACGGAGGGGTATAGAGTCTGTACAGTTACAGCTTAAGGGGGGGGAAGGGTTTTTTACATTTCACTGCTGGAATGCTTAAAAAACACCGAATACAGAGGAACGCGCGGAGAAAAAAAATAGAAGTTCATTACTTCGGAGAGAGTAACGTCTCTGCTTGAGGAAACGATGATTTCTTGGCGATTTCTAACAAAACATGGAAAACTTAGGATCCTAACAGAAAAGTGAGTTGAATTTTTCCTCCTCTATCATCTCCTTCCATGGGAAGAGAAACAAGAAAATACTGTATGCAGAAAGATAAAGCAAGCACATGAAAGTGGATATACCAAAAAGTGGTACACTCATCCCTTTCCCCAGTAGTGCCTTTCTGGAGTTGCCCGTTTTAAAACTGTGCCTCTGTGTAAGTACAGGAGGAAGGCATGTTGGCTGTCAGACTGCACAAGCCATAAATTCTAATTTGGGAAAAAAAGTGTCTATAATGAATGGGACAGAGATCGTAGCCTGAAAAATTGATTCTCAAAATACTTCGTGTATTGAAGAATCAGAATAATCAGCTCAGTCCTTTTGACACTGTAAAAATAATATGTCCTTTGTACTTACACATTATTATTTGTGGTTTCATCAAAGGGTTGTTTCATAGTCCCTGTGTTATTTGAGATTCTCAAGATGAAGCAGCAGAGGTAACATCCACAGTTTAAAATAGATGGCTGCAGAGAAGCACCAAAATCCTGGAAACGACATCAACCCTCTGCTTGTTCTAGTTCTCACCTTTTTAGTTCAGTGCTATAAAGTTTTTCCTCTATCCAGGACACCTAGTAATTTGGACAACAATGTGTACTGATATCATAACGCAAAACAGGAAAAACTTCCTCTTGTACAGGGATTTGCTGACAGCAGCTGGAAGGTCTGGTTGCATTTTCTAAAACTATTTCAGCTCAGTATACAAACAGGTAAAATATAAAACCCCCCAGAGTGAAAAATGCAGTATTAATATAGGATCCTTAAGCACTCTAACATTAAAAGCCACAAATGGTACAATCCAAAATCTCCAAATTCAGTGGAAAGACTGACACTGATATGAGGGACTTCCTGGATCAGGTCCTAATGGTCAGAGAGGCTGACGTCCACAATGTAGTAATGAGCACCTGGAACATGCATCCGTCCAATTGCAATGTGGGCTGTTTGTGAAAGCAAAGAAATACCTTTACCATCTACTGCCTTCACCCAAATTCATGTGAACAAATTCCAACTGTCTAACACAGGTAGTGGCATAATTCAGTATGATAATTCAGAAATTTAAGTTTATATGCACTGTACTGACATTAATATAAAACATGAAACCTTATGACCAGTCGAAACAATTGATACCACTAATGAGCCACCAGAGACACTATTTTAATCAACATGCAGTGGACATAAGTTACACCTCTGAAACCAAGATGCATTAGAATTTGTGCTGAGTTCCTCAACATTTGTCATTTCACGAGACTTTTGGAACACATGACCTACAAATAGGAAAGATAATATACTATCCTTCAATAGGCTATGTAATATAGAAAATTACTAAAAATCCATGTGAAAGATGGTTTTAAAATGTGTTAGGAATCCTCTGCTTTGTGCCTTACTAATTAAAACCTACTATATTTCATACCTGCAGAGAAACATGAACTGGGTTTGAACCTTTCCTTTGCCTGCTACAAAGAACAAGTTGTAACCCACAATGGAACCTTACTGTCTACTATTACACTTAGATTCGCTTTGTAATAGAAATGGAATTTCCTAATATTACTGAGCAGAAGACTAACATGAGTCAAAACTCAATATGGAATCCAGATCTTCAGAGCGTTGATGATAATCACACTACTGGGGGCTGAATCCTGTGAGCCACAGAGGCCCTGAAACACGGAGCCTGCCAGAGCCTGGTGAGACTGAGCCATCAATACAATCCCTGTAACTTAATAGTACATTCATTTCTGCTGATGAGCAACATGTTATCATTGCACCTGACCTGAAAAAGGCTTTAACTGAGTGCAGTTTATGCTGGACATCTTATCATACCTGAAAGGACAGGGGAACAAGGCTGAGGATCACAAGTGACACACCTACTCCTTGAGCCATTAAAACTTCAGAGTTCCTGACAAGACACACAACCTGTCCATCCTTTAGTATAGACATTCATCCTTTAGTATAGACAGACTGATGATGTTTCCCAGACAGATGAGAGTCAGGAATGCAACACATGGTTCTGTAGAGCTACAGGGAAACAACTTTTTAGTCTAGAGAAGTTATCCTGCAAAATTTGTCAGAGAGATTTTGTGGCTAGGAAATCACCAGTGGAGATTTGAAATAAATGTCTCAGACCTTTTTTGCAGCAGCCTGGACTAAGACAGCAATTATGCCACTAAGCTTTAGGCAGCTTTACATTCCAGCCAATCACACTAAGCACTGCCTGCCAGCCAGGCCGGGAAAGACAAACCTTTAGAAAAACCTGTCTAAGGTGTAAATTATGCAGTTGTATCTTACATTGCTCCATCTGTACACCAGGAATCTTACTTTCTGTAATGGCTACTAAAACACCCATTTGCTGGTAAATACTAAAACACCCATTTGCTGATTAGGAAGTATATTATCATTTAATGGGCAACTATTTAAAAACCAACTTACTAAAAATTACTGCTTACAGGTGATATCCTTAAGTTTCTTATTATTCAGACTAAATGCACTCTTTAAATGGGCAGAATCTGCTTTTACTACCATAATCAGACCACATACAAAGCAAGAATTGTCTTGTAAGATTATTCTGCTTGGAAATAAAATCCACTGGACAATTCTACAACACTCCTAAATTTCTAGCGATAATAATAATATGCAGATTTGATACATTATTATACATTTGATACAAAATTATAAATGTTTGAAATATCTTCTTAAAACTTAACATGCCAGAAAGTTTAACTTTACCATGGTTTACAGATTTCAATTTGTTTTACCCCAGTTTTGCTGAGAAAAACCAATTAATTTCCTAAATATACTTAAACAGCAGGTTAACATACTGCCACAGCTATTAGGATTACTGAAAACTCACTGATACTATGTTTCCTAAAAACTCTGCTTACATTGTCTCCATAGGGAAGACAAATAGAGGGTAAAGAATTGTGTTGGCTGGTTTGGGGTTTAGGAGGATTATTATCTAGGTTTAAAAACCTGATACATAAGCATATATCTAGAGACACCATTTATACATGCACATGGGCAGAGTGGGGCTCACTACTGAATAAAGCAAATTGTCTTGCTGCCCTCACAACAAAGTTGGAGGCTGTTAATTCATTACTTGATAAAAATGTGCAGTGAAATTCTAGTTTTTCTTGTGCTCACCTTAGTTTAGACAACACACAAATATACACATCATTGGAAATTATACATGGGCTACTGCTTCCTGATATAAAGGACTGATTGCCGTAAATTTAGGGTGGCTGCAAGACATCAGACTTTTACACTGAGTTTAGGGCTCGTAGTGAGAATGGCAAAAGTAGAAACACCTTGATACAACTATTCTACACAAACTTCGTTGGCTCAATATTTACTTTCATGTCTCAAATTTCAAGTTTTCATGTCAAAATACTACAAACAAACCCCACATCATGTCCAAAAGGATTAAGTTTATTTTTCATTAAAGGTTCCACATGCTCATTTAGAAGGATATTTGCTGCACCAAAAGTTTAATTTAAGAGGAAAAGAAAAAAAAAAAAAGAAAAGGAAAATGGATTGCTCTTAGGAATTTGGTCCCCAGGATATATCCCTTCGTGACTGACCTGCAGTCACCAGCATAAAGGCCAGCTAGAGCTTCCACTGTGAAAGAACTTGCAGAAGAGCAGGAGTTATCACATCTGTTATGAACAGCCTACCTCTAACCAAAGTAGGAGCAAGAGAATCTGTTGAGTTGCAGCCCCACAAATGGAAGGACAACTCAGTAAGTCATTACCCAATTTCCCTTCCAAACAGTCCCAGAAAATGCAACCCAGACCTTCTTGTCAGAGGCACATTCTTTATGGCAACAGGGGGACAGATGACAGTGGATGACACTGGGTAGCAAAGCTGCTGTGACCATCCTGCAGTCGGAGCCGTGCTCGGCCAGCCCCGAGCGCGGGCTGCAAACGCCAGCTGTGTAACAGGGCTGGTTTACACTGAGCTAGCAGGTACTCAGTGTAAGGTACTCAGGGGTTTTCAACATCTTCAGCTGCTGAGGTACATGTACTGTAGAACATAAACCAACTCATACATTTCCCCAGCTACCACAATCTAAAGCTACATTGGAGTGGTCATTTTATCCAAACTATCTAACAAAATGCATACAATTCATTCTGTTAAAGTAAAAAAAGACTTGCACTATAAGCTTCAGGTTCTTTTCCTTCTTGACACTTAAGACTTCTGGGAATCTGACTGCTGGAAGCGGTTTAACTTCTCTGGATTATTTGAAGCCATTTGAGAAAAGTCACGAAAAATGTCCTGATAAATTTCATCTCCTAGGTAGAAAAGAAAAGGGAAACAGTTTCAAACATTTGTGATAGTCAGCATCACCCACCATTGCACAAATGCCCTAATGTGCTATCAATTACTGTGTAACACTTATTCATGTATGAAGTCTGTTTCTAGATGGAGTGACACTGACGTGAACTCAGAGACTGGTTACTTGCATGCATGGTTTGTAGAAGCAAATTAAACAAAGCCAAACTATACCTGAACTAGTACCTCACAGGCAGCCACACAGAGGAAAGTTCAGAGTTAGAAAGGAAAAGTTAAAGCACTTTAAAGCAACTTAAAAAGAAAAAAATATTTATTAGTCGTTAAAGAGTAAAATCCTCGCTTTTGCAAGGAACTGCTAACCAAGGTTCTCTACAGAAAAAGAGAATTATGGCATAAATAAAGATTTACTTGGAAACAGAGATCAGAATTCTTACAGCCAAACAGAACTCTCCATGAAAGAAACACTCAGCAAGCAATAATATATATATAAAATAAAGCAATCTTAAGTAGATAAATTATTGTTCATAAATTATTTCGGTCTAGTACTTCAGCAAAAATAAAATTTCTACATTCATTTCATCTACATCTTTCATTACATTTTTCAGTTTGATATATAAGAACAATGATATTTCCCCTAAAATTTTTTTTCTTTTTTTTTTTTTAATCTTTACCCTTTGTGCTTAAACACAACCCTACTACTAGAATATATTCCAAAATGTGTTCCTCCCTCTCCCTGTCTACACAGGAAAACACATTCAGGAATGATTACTTCTTGAGTCATTGCCAAGATGTTCTTTTGCCACTTTAAAATGGACATTTTTTGATTAATTTTCACATTCTTTCATCTGTTGGAACATTTTGGGCCTTGAGTTCAAGTTCTGTTTTAAAACACTAACCATACATACCCTTTTGTCTTCAAAAGGAATTAAATACGTCAAACATTTGGTTGGATCACAAACTATGCAGCCAACCAAATTTTAGAGTCCTCCCAACACGTATGGCCACACAGGACACAAGACCCCAGCATTACTGTTTCTTGCTGACAGCTTGATTAATAGCATGACAAAGAAATCAACCCAAAATCTCTCTCATCATGTATGTTGACTATGAAGATTTTTTCTTTTCTAACATGATTGTGGAAGAAAATAATGTTTTTGTGCTTCAAAGTTTGCACTACTGGGAAAAGTTACATTGTTTTGTTTTTCTATTTTTAATGAACATTTCCAAAGTTAAAACTATTGTTCTTTTGGAGATGAGACTCCATTGTTTTAAAAACACGTTCGCAAATAATAACTGACCTTCCAGAAATATTTAACAGCGCAGTAAGACAATTCTTCCCAGACTTTAAAAGATGGACACATTCAATACTGCTTTACTAGGAAAAGTCAGTTCTAGAGAAATTCCATTTTGGTTTTCAGATTTAATTTCAAGTATGGTGTCCCTGCCCACGGCAGGGGGGTTGGAATGAGATGATTTTTAAAGTCCCTTCCAACCCAAATCATTCCATGTTTCTGTGTTCTAGAGATGAAGCAGGCACAGGACAGGTTTTATTGTAACAGCTTGTGAGAACTGCTTGCTCTGAGAGACCAGCACAGAATGGA
Source organism: Picathartes gymnocephalus (assembly GCA_013390045.1). Classification (NCBI taxonomy): domain Eukaryota; kingdom Metazoa; phylum Chordata; class Aves; order Passeriformes; family Picathartidae; genus Picathartes; species Picathartes gymnocephalus. Next base: position 15,046 of record WEKY01004089.1, on the reverse strand, counting down.
GCTGTAACATTCACCAAAAGAACAGATATGAAGGGCACAAAGCAGAATTAGGCTTCTGTGATAAAAGCAATTACACTTCTAATACAGAAATGGGTTCCACTGGTGAACGAGTACTGCAGTTCAAGTTTCCATACTTGGTTCTTTCAAATTAACTTGAAAGAAAAAAAAGCTATTTTTGCAAGATACATTGTGGTTCTGGCTTTGTCTCTATTACATAACAAAAATATTACATACAAAAATAGACTAAAATAAAGTGCCCCTTTAGTTTGTAAGTTGCATTATAGTATTTAATACTGTAAACCTTATCATTATTTTAAAATTCTACTTCAAAATTGAATTCTGGAAATTCCCTTTCCAAGCAATGTTTTCCCTAAAGTGCAGATTCTATGTACAAAAATACTGTAACACTGCTTTACCATTTAACACCAGAGTAACTCAAAAGGCACACATCATACATTCAAGAAAAGGTAGGAAGAAAAAGTAGCTATGCTAGTATCAAAGAGTTAGCAAGACGTACTGTAGCACCAGGAGATGAGCACTCAAGTATTATACAGAAACAGTACTACGGTGCATATGGCTTCTACAACCAGAAATGAACTTTTAAAGCTGGTTTCAGCTAGTTCCCATTCCAGGAATATTTTGGAAGACCAACTGTACCTTGCAAAGCAATATATTCATTCTCTCAGTAGCTCAAACCAGCCGCATATATTTAAATTAGAAATTTTGATGCCATTAGCTACATGAGCAATTGTTTATCAGCTGCATTGCTGGAGCTGAGAAGTAGGCAGTTGGCTTCACTCTGATAACAGCAAACTCATACAATGATATTTACCCTCACATAGCTCCCAGAAAATATACAATTGTCTTGAAAATCCTTATTTTCTTCTAGAATCATAATTGCGGAACACTGGAGTTCTAAAGTAAGGTCAGTGCAGATAATTTAATGTGTATAGGCAGTGAAAAAGACCTGCATCCCTTAAAACCACAGAAAGGTGTGACACCTCATTACAGCACACAGGTTTTGTCCTTACAACCCTTCTATAGCAGAGACAAACACTCAAAACACTCAACTATTGACTCCAACTTTTAAAAGAGACTTCGACAAGTAACGAAGTGAAGGGGGCAGAGCTGTGCTATCCAAAGATACATTAAGTTCTCCTGGCTGGGGCTCTGTGCTACAGCTTGTGGCCTTAATTTCAGAAGTTATTCTAATGAAGGCCTCCCCCTGATTTTGGGCAAGCTCTGCCTGTTGTGGCAAATGTACTCTTCACTGTCAATCTCACCTTGCCAGCTGTAAAGTATTGGGATTAGATTGTATCAACTGCAGTCTCTACATTCTACTGCAACACATACTGAGAAAAAGGTCACAACATTTTCAATGAAAGACTTTGCTAGCTTTTCATTTCATCTACCTACTTGAACAATGTGTCTAAACACTATGTGAAATGAATTATCAGAAAAAATTGTCTCCCCCATCTACTTCACATTTTCATGTCAGTAGTGCCTGTATTTGTTATGAGTGAAGCATTGCAATAAACATTTTGTACTGTTTAGTAACCGAGGCTTTTTGTATGAACTACAGAAACATATTTTCCAGTTTATAATAATTTTGGATTTGTGACAGGTCAATTAAATCATCTAAAATATTCATTTATGATATAGCATAGAGCTTTTGAGCCAAAATACATACCTCTCCTAAGGGCTTTTTACTATTTGGAACTGATAATAACTATGTTTACCTCTTAAAATAAAAATGGGGAAACTCAAAAATACTTCAGTATTTGTTACTTTCAGACTACCACTGAAGTAGTATGCACTGTATCAGCAAACAGCTTTACACTGCAATTGGCCATACTAGCAATAGAGGGGTTTTTGTATAAGCAGTCTGCCACATTTTCTGAGCTCATAATCAAGTAAATTCTTTTAAATTAATTCTAGCTTTGTCAAAGAAAGCATTTGAATGCCTGAGTGTCTGTAGTACTTTTACTGCTTTAATTTGAATTTTCTATTTCAAAAATAAATTCAAAAAACCCTGTTCTTAAGGAGAAACTAAATAAATTTGGTTTACTTTAAATAGAGTTCATCTAGGATTTTGACATGAGACTCAGGGTCGCCTCTTGACTATATTCCAGCTCCAGTCTGGTAATATCCCCACTGCCCAATCCTCATGAATCAGTGGAAAACACGTAAGGGCTTTATAGGAGTGAACTGAGCGTACTCAGCACTCAACCTGAAAAATAAAGTTCACCTTTCACTTCTGCCAGGGATAGCAGGGTGCTTTTAGCTGTCTAACTTCACAATCAAGTGTACCTTCATTATTGGTATTTGCATGATATTAAATTACCTTCCTATGGAAGCAAATATCACATCAGAACATGGAGTAAATTAGGACTGAGTGCCTGAGAATAAAGTTGCACATATGCATTAAATATAATTTGTTACTTTCTTGCTGGAGCTGGCTCAAGTATCTGCCAGCTTCTATTTGTTTTCTAACCCAAGGGAAAGAAACTATGCATACAAAAATACATACTTAAGAATGACTGTTTTGTTTCTTATTAGTATCTTAACAAGTAAAAATATTTAAAAATAAAATTTAAGGAAATAATACTTTCCTATTTCTGTATGGAGTCAGTTTGAAATATTTGATGTACATTTTTTACATTGGTGTGCAAGCATTTTTTTCTTAAAAAAGAAAAAGCAGACCATTCCACAGGAAGGAGAATGGTGTCCTGGAATAAGATGAACTCTTCAACTGTCTCTGAGCAAGCTGAGTCAGAAAGCTGCTACTAAATAATGTCAGGTAAATCCTAACATCACACAAATGTCACTGGAACAGCAATAGGAGAAAACTGTGGACAACTACAAGCAAAATAGGGTGGTCATGGCTGTAGTAACACACTGCTATAATGATGCTCTTTAAACAGTCTACTTCTAGGTTCCCTAAGTACTCTGACAAAGTTACACCACTGAATTTCCATGAAGCTTTAGAATGTGTTGGTTTATAAAAAACATTATTGTATGAAGCAATCTTAAATTTCCCTCAGACACTAAGAATCTAATTGTAAACTGATAAATTCTTGTATACACTTCTTATACTGCATTTCAGTGTGGTTGTTAGTAGAGTATTGACCTGGTTGCCCATAGGGTCCTTCTGATTCACGCATTTCTTCATTCATCCTTGCTAAACGCAACCTGCCATTCAGAAAATAAAAGGAACAGTGTCATCTTTAAAGCACAAAAAAGACTACAGTGCAAGACCTACAATGCTCTCCTGAATCTCACATCCAAGAGGTCATCTACAGACAGAACACTGTGATTTTTCTTTTGTTCCCCCTGTTTTTACGTAAAGGAATTTTGACATTTCTTGCATTTCTAACTTGAAACAGAATAGCAAAATCTAAGTTACCTAGTCAGAAAACAGAACGCACAACTTACAGTGTTACAATATCTGCATTTGCAGCTTCCACTGCTATACTCAATGGATCTTTCCCATCTTCATCAGTGGCATGCTGATTTGCTCCTCGTTTTAGGAATAAACACACTTGTCTGTTTAGAAAAAAAACATTGAAGAATAGTTTTGACAAGAAAGGAAAAAAGCTAATAAAGTCAAGTTAGATACAGTGTATTTAGCTTAAATCACCAAAAGTCTCATATATATCAAAATAGTGCAGTTCATCTAGAACATGTTAGCAAAGTAGTAAGCAAATCCTTTATTTAATCCAAATTAGAAAACACGTGTGTTTTGCTAGTGGATGAGACTGCTAAATCAAAAGAATCATCTCCTCTCTCACAACCAGAGCTTAAGAAAAACTTGTATCACCTGAAATAGTATTAAAACATCAGAATATCTGGGGCAACGAAGAAGCTTCACATGAACAACTACAGTAAAGGATGTCCATGTACAAATTGTGGGGCAGTGAGTTACCCAGTGTGTCCTAGAACTGTGGCATGGTGCAGGGGCCCTCTTCCTTTCATGTCTCGGATGTTCACATTGGCCCCATTCTGCAGCAAAAATTCACAAGTAACCAGTGAACCCTATGGAAACAAAACAAAGAAACAACTCAGCACCAGATCTCTAGAATCAAACCAAACTTCTGCTGTCTCACCACTGAGCCACCCATCAAAGGAAGCAAAAGGGAGTTGCTTCCATATCAACTTTAAACACTACTAGGATATAGAATTCCAAACAAAGCATTAACAGGAAAAAAATAGTTCAGAAACAACTCTGAAAGCACACTAAACACAACTTCAGAATCAAATTATCATTCATTAGGAAAGCAAGCAGCTCAAAAGGAACAGTGACACAGAAATACCATTATTTCCCTTGTGCTCCTCCCCCATGACCAGTGCTGTATATCACATACCCCTCGCACTGCCTGAATGAGTGGTGTTGCTTTGTTTTCTTCCACGTTGACCCAGTTTACTTCAGCTCCATGGGCCAATGCTTCTGCCATGTGAGGAAGATTTTTCTCAAAGGCAGCTTGATACAACTGCAATCCTGGACTAGGCTGCTTAGAGTCACAGAACACTGGAGACTCCTGCTTGTCTCCTTCTAAAAAGAAAAAAAATTGCTTACCTAATCTCTGTTTTTACAACGTACCTCTTGAAATTCTGATCAAAACGTCATTTCTCTGGCAATAGGTAGCTCAGCTTTTGCAGAATGCTAATGCATTGTTACCCCATTCTGCCAGGGAAAGTCACAGATGCCTTTAGCTCCAGCATTCAGGCATGGTCTCTTCACAGAACTATTATTGCACAGAAAACATTCTCTCCACATTACTGGCACATGTGTATATCCTTCAATCTACATATTCCATGTAATTTCTAAGAAATTGTTTACGATTTGGAGTGTGTTTTACTCTAAACTGCAAGGTATGAATAAAACTAATTTTCAGAAGAGATGTAGTCATACAAATATATCTTTATCTGCAACAGCTTGATACACCTTAATATGAGGCTAATACTGTTCTGATCTAATTTTCGTTAATAGATACCATTGTCATTTACCAATTACTTGTTGTGGCTATAGTATTTTGGACTAAAGCATAATCTTTCTCTTCATCTCAGTAACAGTTATAAAGAGGGAAGTCTGGGAGATAAAGACGTTGTTATATAAAAGCTTTTGTGAGTTACAGCATCATAAATATTTCTACAATGCAGTCAAAAAAGATCCAAGCCATGTACTGCCTGCCTGCAGTAACAGCTGTGATTTAAAACATACCTTAGAAGAGTGCTTTGATGTAGAAGAATAAGCTTGCTTTATAAATAAATGTTTTGGAAAATCTGACAAGTCATTTTCAATACATCTGTCAGAACAGCATGCTAAAATTAGCAAATAATTTCATTCATCAACTTATAGAACTTCTGAGTTGAGGGAGTAATGTTTAAAGACTTGGTCAATTCCACATAAATAGAAAACAGAAAAATTAAGCAAGAATGCACAAATAACACATAAAAGCTTATTATCTGTGACTCAACAGGAATTCTATCTCCACGGATTTATGTATAAAAGGATCATGCATTTCTGTGGAGACTTGTCTTTCTCAAAATGCAGCATTCTGAGAAATGCATGTGCAAAAAAATTGATGTTTTGGGATCAGTCTCATCTGACTGGAAAAATACATAGTTCTTTGAACCCATTTAGAAGGATTAAATGTCATTTTTGGTAGCAAGCCCAAAGGTAAGATCACTCAGGCAAATTTTACCCTTGCTAAAAGCATTTCAACCAGGATAGCAGATATGAATTTTATCACCAAGCACTAATCATTTTCTACAAAAAACAAAAACAAAAACAAACAAACAAAAAAAACAACAAAACAAAACAAAAAAAAAACCAAAAAGGAGCTGGGAAAAAAGTGATTAAATTTTCACCTTAAAGTGCAAAGCCTAACACACCTGGTTCATACAAACTGTTGGCTGATATAGTAGAGGCAAGGTGTTCTCTGCTGTCATCAGTGCTCGGCTGGATCCCACTGTCAATGCTTCGGACTGTTTTGGGGAGAAACTGCAATTACTATGCAGAGCTGAAGCTATCCTCTCCTCACAAATACCATGATAATAAAGCAAGCTCTTATACTTGGTCCTGAACATAATTTTTTTTAAATGGCTAGTTATTATTCGGTATTCTTAATGCATCTGTAGAAAAATATGAAGTCACCATAACATTTACAATAATAATAATACTAAATGTCAAAGATAACTAGAAATAAAAATAAAAATCAGGATAAGTAAAAAAGCTTAAATTATTTCATGAAAATACTAAGCAATGCAGCAGCCTGGATACAATAGATTGAAGCGGGGAGATGGCCACAACACACACTGGATCACTAATGCAAATACTGAACACGCCACAGCTGTAGTACTTACTACTACGGAGTTTTGAAGAGGTATCAAAGTAGGAGAAGAGTGAATCAAGTTCATCAGGACAGAACAGAGACTCCCGCCTCGCCTCGTCGCTACTTACAGCAACCGCTGGGACATGCAGGTTAGCAAAGCACAAAGCAGGCAGTAAGGGAGGGATAGGGCAGGAAAGAACGTTATTGGAAAAATCAAAAAGGATGAAAATACACAGGAAAGAAGGTAGTTAATATGCTTCCGAATTATAAGCATCCCCATTCCAAATCCTACCCAAAGTAAAAACGCACATCTCTGAAGAAGTCTTTTCTCCCCTACACTCTACACTAGGCTACAACCCATTAAAAAACAGATTCCAAATTCTCTGCACAAGGCAGAAGTCAACTAATATAAAAATACGTTACCTCAAAAAGAAGATGAGTAATACAGCTAAGGAGAGAAGTGTGTAAATACCTTTTTGGGATGCTGCACCTTGTTCCCCTGCCAAAAGGGATTTTTCAGGGCCACTGTGCCTTTTCTCTTCCTGACTTGGAGGCAAAACTTTTGTTCCAGACTCAGGCAGAGGTACTGATGCAGCTTGCTTCTCTACAAACTTTCTTTCCACATATTTTGCTCTGATGTATGCCTCTTTCTCCTGCCTGTCATATACAAAATCCCCGGAGTTAGTAAGCTAATATTTTAGTATTTTCATGTATTAAAAGAATACCTATTTTGTACTAAAGTCAGTAACCAAAATTTTAGCTTGGCATTGCACGTAAGACACACAAGCACATATTCAGAAAGATGCAAAGCACACTGTCACCTTCTGTACTCTTGATTAAATTTTACATAAGGCTCAAAAGAAAGTAATTTTGTTAAGTTCATATACACGTATTTTCTTTCAGACAGAGACATTGCAAAGTGGTATGTGGAAGAAACAAGCATTAGTTACTCTATGTTACCTGTATTAAACCTTTAGACATATTTTATGTTGTTAATAACCTATTAATAAACACATATTTAGTTTCTTACATAAATTGCAACATTTGGTATGGGAACATTAAGATTACACAAGAAAACAACAACAAGCCTTAGGTAAGCACAGCCATCAGTTCCATATCACATACTGAAGTATTTTTCCTTGTAACCTGAGGTTATCATCTTAAGACACAACTGCAGTTGTGATAAAAGGGGCTGTAATTATTGCATTGAAACTATTCCCACTAGAAGGAATATCTAGCAAATCTCCTACTTTGTTTATGTTATTATCACTGTCTCCAAATGGCCAACACTTCATAAAATGCATTTTTCTATACCATAAGACTGCTGAGCAGCAAGCAGCACAGAACTGCAAAGGTAGTAAAGAAGCAAGTTTTAAAAGATATCCTATTCAACAGCACAAAACATTAGGAATCTACCTTCAAACACAGATTAGTAGCAGAGAAATAGAAGACAGCAGTACAATGATTTGAAGGCTGCTGTAAAGCAGCAGACCTCATGTACAATGTAGGTAAGATGATGAGAACATTCTGAGGATCAGGAAACAAAAGTCAAAGGGAAAAACAAGGTCACTGTAAATAAAAGGCACAGCCACACAGTACAGCTGGCTGAGCTGGTACCCAGCAGAGAGGAAACAAAATCACATGTCCATAGTGATGCTCCAAAGCTGCCATCAAAAGGAGGGAGCAAGGTCACAAAAGGAACAAATCAACAGAAGAAGCAGAAAGGGACCAACAGAAGGAATACCCAATAAAGAGACAGAGTGAGAAAAGGGAGAGAGCAAGACATACTGGTGATACAGGGAAACAAATACACTAAAGGAGTATAACAGTTAAATGGCAGCATCTTTTACAGGCGGAGGCTGAAGGAAGCAACAATAAAAGGAAGCAGCAGGCACTGACAGTAAAATACTACCTTTGACTTCCAGATTGTGGCTTCTTTACTCCCACTTTTTCCAACTTCGCTTCATATATTCTATTAATAACATCATTTCCCAATTCACACATAAGCTATAAAGCAAAATAAATAAATTCAAATATAGTTGCAAAAAGTTTTATCTACCTATTCAGTTGTTTTTAACCTCATTCAGCCTATATTTAGAACTTAGTGTTTTCACTGGTAAAAGTAAACTTACAGAAATAAGCATGGGTTTATATGATAATAATGAAACAATCAGTGAACAGAGAGACCAAATTCTGAGTAAGATAACAAAAAATATAGTCACTTTCAAAGTGCGTAAAAAACCAGTGACCAGAATGACACCTGCAGGACTCATTAACAAAGGTGCTCTTTCCACCATCTTTGCCAGGAGATGTTCTTACCCCATGAGCAAGAGACAGTTCAACCAATTGTATTCCACCTTACCCAATGGACATTTTTGCTAAACCATAATCTGATACAACTACAGAAAAAGAACAAAGACAAAAACCAGCCTGGAGATAATACTTACAGGAGAATTTAACCCTACTGATTGCAATGAACAGACTTACTGTTTCTAATACCAGGTAGAATACTTAATTCTAGTATTTACGTACATAGTACAAGAGGTACAGGGGTTTTTTTGGAGGGGGCTTGGGGGGGGTTGGTTAGTTGTTTTCTCAGCATGAATGCATTGATATTAAAATTATTTAACCACAAACAAAGCACATTGTCTTTTGATTGTTCAGAATAGAGAAGCAATACCTAAGTGCCAGAACATCACAGCCAGAAAAAAAAAGCTTTGCATGAGTTATCCAGTTGCATGCATGCATCCATCCATGCACAAGTTCCTGTTTCAGGATTTCAGTGTCACATGATTTTTATAACTATGGTTCAAGCTAGAAATTTGGCACACAAATAGAAGACAAGAGCAGCTGCACGAGTATTCTCCTATAAGCCAGAAGCATCTCACTGTTAAGAGTTGACATTCAAATTTTTGAGTATGATCATGCTTTAGGCTGATATATCACTTCCAAAATTTTCAACCCACTGAAAGACATTATTGGTTTGTAAACAGATTTGCCTTTTTGTGTGCTGAAAGTATCAGATGAAACTTGCTACTCAGAGTGCACTTGTGAACCTGAAGGTGTTGTAAGTTGTTCTGAATTGCAAGTTTGTAGCACAAATTACTATGGATTATAAGAAAGTGTGAATTAAAATAAACCAACACACAACTATAAACATTTTCTGCTCAAAACTGCAGGACACACACTGGGTACAAATGTATTTCCTGCACTGAACTTTCTGATGCAGAGGCTTTAGAACAACAATCTAAGTAGCAAACAGAAACCTGTTTCAAAAATACCATCATACCTTTAGGAGTTCAGGTTCCCATGAATCCAATGTTAAAGATCTTACTTTTGAAAAGTGGACTCCCAAGCTCCTAAACAGCATGGAAAAAAACCACATTAACATGTGACTACATGCTATATCTTACCCCAGACAGATTTACTATTAATTTATGCAAATAAAGCAGTTACCTTAATTCTGTTTACAAACAAGGGTCTCTAATTTTCTTTCAATATACCTTTGAAGAGGCAAACACCACCCTTCCTAATTAAGCCAATGCACAAACCAAATGCAGTTGTGAGGAGTTCCCCAACCTGTGTATCCCAGAGCACTCGATGCACAGTGTGATTCCCAGGTTGATACTGGCCCAGCGAGGATCTGCCAAACCACAGTCACAGCAGGCAGCATTACCAGGAATACACTGGACACGCTGCAGAGCACTCTCTCCTTTCAACAACTTCTCTTTTGTCTCACTCCCAGATTCTAGGCTCCCAGTAGAAGGGGATGATTTCTTTTCCTGTTTCTAAAAGAGAAAAGAAACAAACAAACCAATTAAGAGACAGATGCTAAATTACAGAAATTGAAAGTCCCACAGATACCAACTGTGCACTAAAATTCAAGAAAAGTCTCTTTTGCCAAGGCCAAGGGAAAACACAGAACTAAAAAAATGTTTAGGTTTTCAGAAGATACATAAAACTGAATATAAGAATATCCTATGAATTTTAATCAGACTACAGAAAAATCTCAAAGAAACACACAGTAATATTAAGATGATGAAGTGAAAGACAGATTACATATAATTCACAGCCTTCAAAATTTCATTGCATTTCCACTGGAAGACAAACAATAGATTGCTTTTTCCTTCCCTCTCATTAAAAGAGGTTTCATATTTTTAAAATTTTTGGGATCTAAAGCGGGGGTTGTTGTTTAGTAGATTTTTAAACTCACCTCAGATTCATCCCCTTTCTCTCTGTATGCTGTGGCAATACTGGTCTGAACAGCCTTAATCCACGCCTGTCGCAGCTTTTCTGAGTCAGCCTGAAGCATGCAGCTCCTGTGATAAATCAAAGTATTCAGAGACAGTGGCCATGTAGCTGACATCCAACAACACATTGCTCAGGGGTCTGTTTTTATAGGGCAACTTTCTTGCTATCACCACAAGTATATTGTTTAGTAGGCATTATCTAATAAACACATTTATTTTAAGATAAGAAAGCAGTTGAGCCTTTGTGAGTTGCAAACTCCTTATTTCAAAATTATTTGCAGGTAATGCTAATAGATACAGAAATGACGCTTTCAAAAACCTTGACAATGGCTTAGCTTCCTATTCCTTTTCTTATTCCAATTTTTTTTTTGGTATCCTCAAATGCATTTTACACCCATGTCACAGCTATCAGTCCTTGAAAACACACTTTCATTCACTGAGATCAAGAGAGTAATTTTAAAACTCTCTGACAAAGAATGAACTTCTTTTCTCATCAACAGTAAAAGAAACAGGTCGTGAAGTATAAAACTGTTTCAACATTCATGGGCCGAAAAAGCACAGCAAGCATGAGCAAAATGCATGTTATAGTGAACCACAACTGGGGACGCAAACACCAAAATGGACAGCAATCTACTCAAAAGATAAATGTAAGGAGTGGGGAGTGTAGATAACCTCCAAACCTAAAAGCAGGCTGACCTCATATTAAATCTTAAATATGGTCACATCTCAGAATCACTAACAAGGAATCCATGTCCTGCCCTTGCTGTGGCAGGATGCCAAACTTCCCCAACTACAGCCAATGCACTGCACTGCTGGAGCTGAAAAATAATTTTCTTTGGTAGCTTCATTTAGTATAGTTCTGAAGTATAATTTAACATCACTGAGACAACAGCTTATTTATGTGCTTCTCTCTCATTGCGCCAATCAGAAATGTGGAGAAACTGAGCCCTATTTTCTACATTACTAAGCAGCTGAGAGTATCAGCTACTACTAAGCCACAGCAGAGCTCTGCATCACAAGCCATTTATGCAAAAAGCACAAGAATGCATCTTTATTGTAATGCCAAAAGTAAACTAAATACCAGGGACACTTCTCACAGCATCACTTCCTCTCAGACAAAATTTCAGAGAACAGAATTTTTCAGATACTTTCCCTGTTTTGATCTATCCCAAGGGAAATGTTAATCTTGCACTTTAAAACAACTAAACGTAATGATTTTTATTTTGAAATAAACATACTCCATTGCTTCTCCTTACTTTGTTGGAGAAACCACCTCAAAACAGAAACGTCTTTCTATGTCTTCACAGTGTTTAACTGTGCAGAGCCGCAAGTCTTCAACAACTACTGTGGGATTATCCTAAGAGATAAAAATTAACAAAAAAGTCACAGAGAAAAAATGATACAGTTGATAAAAAGATAATAATTCAATCCTGAATTAGTAATCATTGAATTCTATTTGCCTGTTTACACTGATTTTTTTCCTCCAAAAATCTGAACTAAGTGGATTTGTGGGATTAGTGGTATATATTTAGATAAATGTTAATGTTTAGTTATATTCAGTGAAAATTTGAATCAAACTTTGGAGAATTTCTTTTTACCTACAATCCGGTCTACTGAATAATCAATACTTTAAACTTAAACAACAGTTTTCAAACTACAAAGATACTCCAAGAGATGTAATTAACTCACAATTAAATCAGGAATGTTATACCTAAATCATCAGTATTTTAAATGCAGAATTAAAAAAAATCCAGAAGATGAATGCAGTGGTTTTGAAAATTTGATTCAATTCATAAGAATTCCATTCTGAGCTATCAGCATTTTAAAAGTGCAGTTAAAAAAAAGAGCAGTGAGAATTCACAAACACAAAATGCCAAACCAAACATGCTCACACAAACTCAAATGTGTGTTTCCCTTCCAATCACAGAAATGAAATCCCTTGATTTGACAGCATCAGGTAACAATGAACAGTCTCTGATCCCACTCTGTTTGCAATGAAGAGGAATGAATTGCCATAAGCTCCTTCCTCTTTTTTTCCCCACCATCTCCATAAAGTCTCTATTTTTTTGCAACCTGAAGAACAGCTACAGCTCCATGGTGCAAAAGCAGATTCTAGAACAGCAAACAAAGGAGCAGGGGCCCAAAACTAGACTGAAAAGGCTTCTGTGGCTTGGGGTAGAGCTGGACTTGCTGCTTTAACATACAACTACTGCACTTCCCACCAGCAACAAGGCATACTGACTGCTGACTGCTGTGCATTTTGAGTAGTAAATACATGTATATATACAGTATATATCTGACTCCTTTGTAACAGAAGCTTTTGTGCTTTTTTCCCCCAACTGAATTGGGTGTGTGAACCAGTAAGTAACTGGAGGGAGCAAGTCCTGAAAGAGTTAAACACAACTGGTCAGAGAACAGCATGGAATATTTGACTGCCAGCAAGTGAGCACAAGCCTTTTGGGACCAACAACTTTTAAAGCTCTAACTAGGTTACAAAACCCACAGCAAATAAAGTATGTGCTTACAATCACTGCACAGGAATCTCAGAATCTGTCAGTGTAGCTATTACTCTCATTTTACAAAGGGAGAAACTAATTTAGAAAAAAGCAGGAGGTTGTTGAAGATCACACGGGATGCCACGTCAGCAGTTTCCCCGGTCAGGAAAATAATCGCCCAAACCCCGAACTGTCCCAAGCCAGTTTTCGATTCCTACCTTAAATTTCTTCTGGTACACAAGTTGGTTATTTTGTATTGAGAACCAGCGCCTATTCAAATGAAGAGACATCCAGAGAATACATGATTTTGCAGTGCTTGACTGAGATGTGCTAACATACAGTCTACAAAGAGACTGCATAAAAGAAGTCACAAAAGTAATGCTGCTATCAGTGTTGGCAAATATTTTGTGAGAATAATGAAAAAAGGGAAAGCAGAGACAAAACAGAAAAGAAAGCAAGGTTCAAATAATTTGAGTCCTAAACAAACACATTCATGTTATGACAACATTAGTTAAGCTATCACACAAAACATTATCATTTCAAAGAACATTTCCTTCTGTATTTTAGCAGCAAATTATAATTTTAAGTAGTTGTTTGATAACACAAATTCAGATAATTTGAATAACAAAAATACTTAAACCCACATAAACGAATCCTGAAATATTTTTGGGAGTAGAAATAACTTACTAAGGCACTAAAAATATTTCAGTGTTGCTATCCCATGCAAGTTTAATATCTATCTACATTGGGCATGTCTTAAAATTTTTGATCCTGAAATAAAAAGACTTCTTATAAAAACTAAAAAAAACTCCAGTGAAAACCTTTTAAGTAGGATGCTAACTTAAGCTTCAGCTTTAAAGGAAAATATCAAATAAAAGATTTAATGAAGGCAACCTACAAAATCCAAAAGATAATATAATGCTTAAAAACTACTCTGAACTGTATCCTTCCTTGTCAAACTCACTGTTCACACAGGATACATCTCAGAGAATGGAAAAATCACTCACATTTTGGAAAAAATTACTTCAGATTTCTAAGTGCCTCATATCTCTAACAATGATGTTTTATCAGACCACTGAATGAAAAAAAACCCAGCAGACATGATCATGCCTTTCGAGCTCTTCTGGGGATGCACAAAATAAAAGCTAACCAATTATCACAGTTGCATTTCACTGACAAAAATGAAGGGGAAGTAAAAAACAATTCAGTGAAATTTACACCTTGTGTTTTGTTCAGGCTTGTAATGCAAACCTGTGTTTACCACAGCATCATTCCTCCATTATCTCCAATACCCAACCTTTACATCACTATTTCCTGCACTGCCAGTTAGTTTGAATGGTAACAGTACACTAAATATGGGGCTGCAACAGATCTTGTTACTCTCCACAAGCTGTTGAGCTTCAAGCTACAGTTTACTACAATTAGTAACACGAGGGTTCCATGTATTTATTCAACCACCACAAGCCATTCATGGAAAGAAGTGCACAAAGATGATTAAGAAAAATTAATATATACAAAAAAATGTTAGCTTCAAAACAGAAAATCTAGTATTTGTTAGAAAAGTTAGTGCTCTGTAGACAGATGAGATTCTACCTTTTAACAATCTTTTCAAATTTTGTGCAGATATATTTAATTTAAAAAGCAACAACAGGATCTCCTGTCATCC